>CBVK0100485001.1:0-19009 GCA_900067695.1 Picea abies
ATCATCTTGTACTTGAACATTTAAGTGGGGTAAAAGGAGGTTTCCCCCTCAAAGAGGCTTATTATCTGAAATTATCTCTTTTTCAAGGTGTTGAGTACTTTTCCTGAGGTTTTTCTATGCTATATTGATGTTTGGTTCTTAACATAGATGATATGTTAAGAATGCATGTAATGCATCAACCCAAAAAATGGGAAGACTACCTGCCATTAGTAGAATTCGCCTACAACAATGGCTACCAAGCATCCTTAAAGATGAGTCCCTTCGATGTCCTCTATGGTAGGCTGTGTAATACTCTAGTCAGCTAGAGTAATATTGTAAATAGGATTTCTTTTGGACCCGACATGTTGAAAGAAATGGAACAACAAGTGACTCAGATAAAACAAAATCTGAAGGTCGCTTAGAACCGACAGAAAAATTATGTTGATCAAAAGAGAGCTCCAAGAGATTTCAAAATGGGAGACCATGTATATCTTAGAATTAAGCCCAGAAGGAGTTCCCTGAAAATGGGAGCTTGTGCCAAGTTGGCACCCCAGTATTGTGGACCCTTTGAGGTTCTAGAAAGAGTGGGACCTGTGGCCTATCGGCTAGCACTTCCTCCCACAGTAAAAGCACACAATGTTTTCCATGTTTCATTATTGAAGAAATATGTACATGATGCTAATCATATAATTGATTGGTCTGTGATCCAGGTGGAACCGAAGGGAGAATTTCTACCAGAACCCCAATGCATATTGGACAGAAAGGAAACCCCACTCCCGAACCGAACCATTGCACAAGTAAAGGTGCAGTGGAGACATTTTGGCCCAGATGAGGCTACATGGGAAATGGAGGATGCCATGAGACAGGCATATCCAATTTTGTTTACTTCTGTACATACAATTCATGTTAAAAGATAAGAACATCGAGGACAATTTTCCTTTAAGGGAGAGGGAATTGTAACACCATGTTTCCCCCAGTTTGTAAAAATAACTGGACTGGCCAGAACTGTGGCAAACTCTGAATAACATTATGAAATTACATTGCAGGATTGCTAAGAGGGGATGTGCAGAAAAAGAGACCACGATGGTAGTGGAAGGCACCAAGAAAGGTGGCATTAACTTCCACCGAGAATTAATACTGTATTTGGACTCCACTGGCCCAGAGAACCAAAAGCGACTCGTTGGCCCTGAATTAAAGGTCTCACAGGCTGGAAGGTATATGGCTCCTCAAGAAATAATGAGGGATGGGGAGGTGAACCGCCCATCCGTAGAGCCATCATGACTGACCAGTGCAAGGGAAATCGTGCCACGCACAACCTCACAAGAGGATAAGGTGTGGGGTACAAGCAATTGGGGGCATACACGAGGGAAGGAAGAGAACTCTGGAAATATGCAGAGTGAGTGATAGCAGAGAGGAAGGAGAGTAACCTTCTCTTTTCGTCACTGGTAGATAGAGACGCAGTCTCATAGCATCGTGGTCTCAACTGGGGGGTGGCTAGTGGTAAATCCACTGGGAGTCGTTGAGCCTATGGTTCGGTGGAAACGAGCACCCCTCTCAACAGTTTCTTAACCCCTGGTGTTATTTCTGATAAGTGTTTTGCCTCTGGCATATTGAAATATATATGTTTATTCTTATAATTATGCCCATAAGTTGTGAAATTGTGAATGATTTTATTGTAACAATGTCTGTATGGTGTTTTGATCAATACTGGTAGATGCATGTTTATAATGGAAAGACTACGTATGGATTATGTCTTCATAAATTGCTATTTATATGCTTACCGACCTAATGCAGACCGCATGTCTGATTCATGGGAGAAAGGTACCCTTATATGCCTCAGATAGTACCCTAGGTAAAAACCTCCCCATAGAGATACCCTCCTTGAAAAGTCCATCAAGAACCGGGAAAGAGAATGTGAAGGTAAAAGGCCTTAGTAACCCTACATGAGGAGGAACGATCCTCTTGAAAACTCGAGATGGCAGCATAAGGATGAAGTATCAAATCTATGAATGATATCCCATCGGGAGATCTGTGGTCACTCACGACCGTCAGATCGGAGGAAGAAGATGGAGTGTTAAGTGCCTTATCCCTGATAAGCGTCGAATCGACAGATGAGATCCCGTCGGGAGATCCGTGGTCACTCATGACCGTCAAATCGGAAGAAGAAGCTGGAAGGTTAAGTACCTTGACCCTAAATAGGTGTTGATCGATGAACAAGATTCCATTGGGAAATCTGCGATCACACCTGACCGTTAGATTGGTAGGAGAAAGTAGGGTGTTAAACGCCTTACCACTTGGTTTCTCTATGTCTTCGTGGGTAGCGAAGAGATCGGGACTGTAGATCTCTAAGGTCCATGGGAGTATCTGGATCGTTGATTTTTCCACATCCAGGAAGTCGTGGAAGAATGCATGGGTAGGAACCAATCTGAGCTATTAGATCTCGGCTGGAAAATCCAACAGTCGTTGGATCTGTCAGGAGTTACCCGAGGGTTTGGGATTTTCCATGGCGAAAACCCCAGGATAGATCTGAACCGTCCGATTGATGGAGGCCATGTGTCACGAGATTACCCATTTCGAGGAATCGGGAATCGCGAACTTGGGAGTCCTGGTGATGAGGGTTCAGGATTTTCCATGGTGAAAACCCCAGGATAGATCTGAACTATCTGATTGATGGAGGCCATGTTTCATGAGATTACCCATTTCAGGGAATCAGGAATCCCGAACTCGAGAGTCCTGGTGACGAGGGTTCAAGATTTTCCGTGGTGAAAACCCCGGGATAGATCTGAACCATCCGATTGACGGAGGCCACGTGTCATGAGATTACCCATTTCGGTGAATCGGGAATCCTGGGATCGGGAGTCCTGGTGACGAGAGATCGGGACTTTCCATGGTGGAAATCTCGGGACATATCTGGATCATCTGATTTACAGAGGTTACGTGTCGAGAGATTAACTGCATCGAGAAACTAGGGATTGAGAATTTGGGAGTCCCGTGATCGAGAGTTTGGACTCTCGTGATGATAAACCCCGATGAACGGACGAGATTATTTCAGAGGATCTCAGGGTCTGTAATGATCGTTATATGTGAGGAAGAGATGTCAGCTTTAAGCCAAGGCGTGAATGCACATTAAGGTAAGTAACGAGAAGATCTAGATAGCTAGAGTCCACCCGCCCAGATCTACGGTTGAGGTTTCATTCTAGATCCCCCTTGTTGTTCTGCCTTTAGTGGTGGGAGGGGGTCCAGAATCTGACGTGCAACTCTCAAATGGTTGATATTAATTCACCTTGATCAATGGTGCTCAGGTGAATTCCGGACCCCCCTTGCCATTCTGCCTTTAATGGGGGGGGTCCGGAATAGTGTGGCATGTGAAGTGGGGCCCCCTCCTTTCCTGTCGACTACCGTGTCACACTTCCCCCTCTACCACCTGTATTCCACTTAACCATGCGATGGGGCCTATCCTCATTAGTTGTTCTCTAGCTCTATTGGGATTCGTCCCTATTGGCTAGACGCTAGCCCTGTTGGGGTTTGACAGTTGCAGAGTCGAACGATTCAACACCCCTGTAGCGCCGAGGTGAGAAATATCAAGAGGCACAACAATTATTTGAACTATGACCATGACCCGCGACCACATGGGAATGGGGAGAGAGAAAGAGCTAGCTTGCGCTAGGCCTCCGTAGGTAATTCGGGGGCTCTGATTTAGCAGAAGACCAGAAAAATTTGATTGAGGTAGTGGGTATGTGACATCTTCCAACTACTCAAGATCATGATCATGTTATTCATTTGCAACCTGGAAGTGTAACACCTAACATTAGGCCTTACAAATATCTATATGCACAAAAGAGTGAGATTGAACATATGATCTAAGAAATGTCATAGGTTGGCATCATTCAACCTAGCCAAATTTCTTTCTCTTCACCAATAGGGATGGTCATGAATAAGGATGGTTCATGGCGTATGTGTCCAAATTATAGACAACTCAACAAAATGAACTTCAAATATAGGTTTCCTATTCTTTTCATTGATGAATTATTATATGAATTGCATGGAGAAAAATTATTTACTAAGTTGTATCTTTGTTCGATATATCATCAAAATAAAATGGGCAAGGAAGACATTCCCAAAATAGCATTTAGAACACATGAAGGTCGTTATGATGTTTTGGTTATGCCATTTGGACTTACTAATGCACCTTCAACATTTCAAATCTTGATAAATTCTATTTTCAAACCATTCCTTAGAAAATTTGTGTTAGTATTTTTTGATGACATAATAATCTACAACAAATCTTGGGAAAAGAATGCACAACATGTTGACAGAGTATTACAACTTTTGGAAGAGAAAGAACTTTGTGCAAAGGCTTCCAAGTGTTCCTTTGGCGTTCAAGAAGTGGAATATTTGGTTCATATTGTATCTCATGAAGGTGTAAAAGTGGACCCTAAAAAAATTAAATCTATGAAGGAATGGGAAATTCCAAAAACCTTGAAGAAACTTATAGGATTCTTAGGATTGAAAGGACATTCCCACAATTTTGTCAAGAAATATGGTCAAATAGCGGCACCTATAACAACATTATTAAATAAGGAATCATTTTCTTGGACCCAATAAGCAACCAAATCTTTTGAAAAATTTAAGGAGGCTATGTGTACAACTCTTTTCCTAGTCAAACCTAACTTCACAAAAAAAAATATGGAGTGTGATGCCTCAGGCCATGGCATTGATGAAATTTTAATGCAACAAGGAAGGCCCCTTACCTTTGAAAGAATCCAACTTAAAGGAAAAACCTTACTCAAACCTATTTATGAAAAATAAATGTTGGCGATACTACATGCAGTTAATAAATGGCATCCTTCCCTAATAGGAAGACACTTCAAAGTAAAAATAGATCATGATAGTTTGAAGTACTTCTTAGAGAAACAATTATCTTCAGAAGAGAAAAAAAAATGGGTTACAACGATGTTAGGTTATGACTTTGAAATTAACTACAAGAAAGGAAAATATAAAATTGTGGAAGATGCACTTTAAGGAAAGAAGAAGAAAAAGAGGGTTCACTATGTGTTATTTTTATTCTACAATTTTATTGGGTGGAAGAATCAAGGACAGAATGGAAGCAATATCAAGAGGTATGCAAGATCATTCAAAAACTACAAGAGGACCCCAGTGCATTAGATAATTTTTTATGGAATAATGATTCACTATGGTATCATGATTACCTATACTTATGTTAGAATTCACAACTCAAACAGAAGGTCCCTTTGGAATTGCACACTTATCCTATAGGAGGAAATTCAAGGTTCTTGAAAACTTACCATGGGATCAAGAAGAATTTTTTCTGGGAAGTTCTTAAAATTGGCATTCAAATTTTTGTATTTGAAGGTGTGGTCTCCCAATAGAATATCGAAGACACAATCAAGACACAAGGTCTCCTACAACCATTGGTTATACCAATTCAACGTTGGGAAGAATCTTCAATGGATTTTATTACAGTTTTACCCAAAATTGAAGGAAATATTGTCATCATGGTAGTAGTGGATCGACTGAAAAAGTATTCCCATTTTTTCTTTCTCATACTTTTAAAGAAAGTATAGTAGCCACAACATTCATGGAAACGGTTCAAAAGTTACATGGTTCTAAATTATTTTCTTGTGTGGGTACTCAATTGGCTCATAGTTCATCTTACCATCCTCAATCTGATGGGAAAACTGAGATTGTGAATAAATGTCTAGAAGAATATCTTCGTTTCTTTGCATCTTATAAACAGATATAATGAGTCAAATGGTTTCCCATAAATGAGGCATTGAATCTGAGTTATAAATTCAATTTAAGCAGAGTGTAAGAGGAAGGAGAAAACAAATAATTGCATCAGAGCATTACTGAAATGAATTCTGAATTAGCTAGGAAGAAATTTACACATTTTAAATTGCTTAAGTCGAGAGCATCACAAGATGAATTTTGGGCCTTTAACTCTCCAATTTAAACATAAGAAAATGTAAATGAAATTAAAGAACAAAGGAAATACATACAATGAAAGGAGACAAAACTCATATCACCACCATTAGAATATTTTCATAGAGACTTCAAAAGATTTTGCATATGTATTCAATTTAGCTCCAGAAAATTACAATTGAGTTTAGAAACAACTAAAAGGCTCCCTTGCACTTCTGCCAATATTAATTCATTTGAAACTTCTAGTACTTATACAATTTGATTACAATGGCTGAACTAAAACGTTTCATATTCTAAAACTAACTACAATAATTTCAACTGACAGTCTCGATATGTGAACTGATTTACAATGATTAAATAAAAACGTTTCATAAAATAACGACTGATTTCTCTGACTGTTCTCCCTTTTTCTTTGCCATCTGTCTTGCTTTGATCTTTTGTCAAACTCACCCATCTGGTGAAAACCTGGAGGCTATTCGCTAGTTTCTGAAAAAATACATTCTGTCTTTCCTAACCGCATGATCTCTTTCCACTGTAAGTCAGAAGGAATTTCTTAATACATCATTTCCTTTATTAGGATCTCTAGGTCGATCCAAGTAGCATAAGTCATAGTTGGCAGCCCGATATTTACAATCTTGAACTGATTAAAGATCTCAAAATCTATGGTCAACTATTCTACTAGATTTGGTCCTTTCAGGTTTTCCCTCAGGCCTTCAAATTTGGAATGATCCATTCTGCACTGGGAGAGGAGAGAATTGTATTCCTCTTGATCATATAATATCATATTTCCATCCAAAAATGGTGGGAGGCCTTTGATAAACAATTTTTCAAACAAATCCTTGAATTCCTGTATACTCTTCTCCATTTGTACCTCTTTGGTTTGAACTGACTTGAGCAAGTTGTGATTAGCAATGATTCTTTTGGCCCAAATGATCAGTGTAGTCATGTCTTTGAATTTATAGCATTCTGGGCCCACTCTGAGGAATTTTTCGCCAGTGTCTCATTTACAACAGTACACCTGCTTTAGGCAGTGATAGCCATGTTATCTTTGTCATTTATAAAATTTAGGTACACCCTGAACTTAGCAACTTCAATAGCAATAGAGTCCCAGATTACATGTTTATCCCCCTGCAAAAGTGTTTTACCCTTCAACCTTGTCTTCAACTTGTCTACTATTTCCTACAAATATTGACTTTCTTTTTGGAACTGGGCCATCTTCTCATCCTTTATTTTCATTTATTTATGCATATTTTCTATAAATCCTTTAAGTCTTTTGATTTATCCCGTCTTCAAGCTAATTTTTGACATAGCCTGGACAATTTCTTCAGTGCTTGACCCAGCTCCTGCATTACCAGTTACAACTGCAGACATGTTTGATACCTCTACCTGTCCTTGTGACCAATCCTCCTTTTCCTTCTCCATTTGCAATAATTTGTCCTTGCAATTTAGTGCTTCTTGTCAAAATGTCTCTTTTTCTTATTCTAGAGCAGCCAGATATGATGTTTGTGGATGCTCTGTGGCAGATATTTTGAGCCTCTTCTTCATGCTTTGAATCATCTTGTCTTTCTCCTCTAAGGAAGATTTTACCCCTTGAGGGACTTTAGATTCTAATCTCTTGAATTGAGTTTTCCAGGCTCTGTTGGATGCTTTTTCTTGCCTCAATTGTCCCTCCAACTTAAGTGTATGAGTTTTCGGCCTTGAAACCCTCAAACTCTATAATGATCCCAAAACAAATTCTGGCATGGAATCACTAACTACCACTGGTTTGTGAACGTGCCAGTGTTTATTGAGCTATTAAGTTCAAACAAGATTCATTTAATACATGAAGATCATCATACATTCAAGATATAGAAGCACAAGCAAAGATACGACCCTTTTATTATAAGCAATGTAGGATCAATACAATAGATGGCCAATTTGGCATAAATCTCGGGCGGTCGTACAAACAATAGATATGAGTTGCTACAAAATGCTCCCATCAATACAAAGAAGCCTCTAAAGGCTGAATAAGTAATGAATACCAGTATCAAGAAGATATGAATGTCAAACCCTTCAACCAGTGAGTGACACGCTCCAAGTGGAGATAGAAGCCCTCAATAATTCGGCCCTAATGGAAGAATGCTCCAAACGAGCCCAAACTCAGTCAAGTAATAGATCAGGGCAGTGGGATCCTCCTCCTGAAGTTTCAAGACCAATGTACAAGGCAAACCTCTCAAAGTGTGAAATCTTCTAAGAGAGTTGTGCCCTCCTAAATATCTAAATCGAACCTTCCTCAATGGTATGGTGCACCCTTGCTGGAAAATTCCCCAATAATATGGTCTTGTTGTCTGCTGGGGCTCTAGAATGAGATATGCTAAGAATAGAATGGTGTGGAGCAATATTTCATCCCCAAGACCAAGCTGTGGAACAAGGTGAGTGGATATTTCACCACTGAGTTGCTCACAAGGGTTTGTACAACAAACCCCCAAACTGAATGCTCAAGAGCACTAACAAGAAATATACCAAAAATCAGGATGAATGATAGGTGCGCCCCAGCCTCTTACTTATACTTTTTCCTTCTGATTCTCTGTTGAGTTAGGTTACTCCCATGGTTAATTTCTATTCTTCTGTTGAGTTATCTTTTACTCCCTTTATCCTTTTTCTTTCTCAAGTCAACTTAAAAATATAACTTTAGTCTAGTTGACCTTCCCCCTCAGTGTGAGACTATGACCTAGTGGGGGTGCCCAGGCCACTGAGTCTCCTCATCACCTCTCTAAGAGGTGGGGTACATTACAGTCTCCCCTACTTGAAATTGCTTGCCCTTAAGAAATTACAAACATGCTTCTCTGACCACGTGCTCCTTTTCCCAAGTGGCATCCTCAATGGGTAAATCCTTCCACCTGATCAGGTACTCCTTGATGCTTCAGTTTCTGAGCCTCTTCTCTCGGAATTCCAATATCTCTTTCAGAATTAGAATAAGTTGTCCCTCTTCGTCCATGGGGGGTAATACCTCAATAGGTTTGATGTGTTGGCCGAGGGCTTTCTTAATATATGAGACATGGAAGATGTTGTGTATTTTGCTACCCTGTGGAAGCTCCAGCTCATAAGCTATGGCCCCTATATTTTTGCTGACCCTATAGGGTCCAAAGAAACATGGTTGCAGTTTCTCTGTTCCACTTCTTTTAATGGATGCTTTCCTATATGGTTACAGTCTCAGATAGACTAAGTCGCCAACCTCAAAAGTATGATCAACTCGGTGCTTGTCTGCTTGGACCTTCTATTGGTTTTGTGCCCTCTGTAGATGATCCTTCAGTTCCCTGAGAATGTCTTGGCTCTGCTCGATCCAATCCTGTACCATAGGTGCCCTTCTGTCACCAAACACAATCTCCACAAACGATAAAGGATCATAGCTATACAAGGCTCGGAATGGTGACATGCCAATGGACATGTGTTGGGTGGTGTTGTAGCAATACTCTCCCAGATGCAACCATCTGGCCCATGCTTTCTGTTGTCCTGCCACATAGTTTCTGAGGTAGCCCTCCACCCATTTGTTGACTATCTCTGTCTATCCATCCATCTGAGGGTGATAGTTGGTGCTAGGGATCAAGCCCGTACCAACCAAACTGAATAACTCCTGCCAGAAAGTACTCATAAACTTGTTATCCCTATCACTGACAATGGTCTTGGGTAGGCCATGCAACCTGAAAATCTCCCTGAAGAATAGTTCAGCCACCTGTGTTTCACTGAAGTCAATATCTATGGCAAAGAAATGTGAAAACTTTGTTAACCTATCCACCACTACAAATATGCAGTCCTTCCCTTGCGTCTTTGGCAGTCTAGTGATGAAATCCATGGATATGCTTTCCCACTTATGCTCTGGAATGGGCAAGGGTTGCAAGAGTCCTGCTGGGTGAGTGTGCTCTTCCTTGTTTGCATGACATGTAGTACACTCTTTGAGATGCTTAATCACATCCTCCTTGAGACCCTTCCAAGAGAACCTTTCTCTCACCTGCCTGTACGTCTTGCTGATTCCCTGATGTCCTGCCATTGGTGAGTCATGGCACGCCTGCAATACTTTAGCCTTGAATGTCGATCCAAGAACCAAGAAGATTCGGTCTTTGTAGTATATGATGTAATTTATAACCTTGAAATATTCATCTTGTACCTATCCGTCCAGTAGCTAGCACGCAAACTGATCCTATGCATACTCCATCACCAGATGGTCTTTCCAGTCAACTGTTACCCCTGTTATGGCAAAGATGGATGGCCTCCTGGATAAGGCACCAGCCACCACATTGTACTTCCCCTTGACAAACTCAATATCAAAGTCATAGGCCTGCATTCAGATTACCCATTTTTGTTGCCTCTCATTCAAGTCCTTCTGTTCTACTAGATATTTGAGACTGTTATGATCTGACTTGACCACAAACCTGGCACCAACCAAGTATTGTCGGAATTTAGCTAGTGCATGCATGATAGCCCACATTTCTTTGTCATAAATGTTGTAGAGTAGTTCGGGACCTTTGAGCTTCCAACTCTCATAGGAAAGAGGGTGCCTCTTTTGCATTAGTACGGGCTCTATTTCTTCCCTGGAGGCATCACATTCCAAGGTAAAATGAAGACTGAAATCTGGAAGGGCTAAGACTGGGCACGTACTCATCACTTCCTTCATATTATCCATCATTATTTGAGCCTCCTCGTCCCACTTGAAGGCTCCTTTCTTAGTCAAATCAGTCAAGGGTGCACACAGCTACAAAACTCCTTTGACAAATTTCTCGTAATATGTGCACATACCCAGAAATCCTCTCAATTCGATGAGTGTCTTAGGAGTAGGCCATTCCATGATGGCTTGTATTTTCTCCTAATGTACCTGTACCCACTTTGCCCCAATGATGTGTCCTAAATAGAGGACCTCTGTCATTCCAAACTCACATTTGGACTCCTTAACATACAGTGACTGTTCCTCCATGATTGAAAAAATTTGATCCACATGTCTGAGATGCTCCTCCCACGTCTTGTTGTAGATAAGCAAGTCATCAAAAAATACCAACAGGTACTTCCTCAGCTGCTTGTTGAACACCTATTTGATACATGATTGGAATGTAGCAGGGGCATTGGTTAAACCAAAGGGCATCACCAAAAATTCATAATGGTCGTAGTGACATCTAAAAGTGGTTTTTGAGATGTCTTCCTCCCTCATCTTGATCTGATGATAACTAGAGCGAAGATCAATCTTCGTGAAGTAGATGGCCCCATGCAGTTCGTCCAACAGTTCATCAATATTGGGTATCGGGTAACTATTTTTTATGGTCTTTTTGTTCAAATCCCTAAAGTCAATGCACATTCTCATAGTGCCATCTTTCTTCTTCACCAGCACTACTAAAGAAGAAAAAGGGTTGTTGTTGGGCCTGATGTGCCCCATGTCCATAAGTTCCTTGATGGCCTTCTCTATCTCATATTTGTACTTCTTGGGGTGTCAGTATGGTGTGGTGATAACTGGTTTGGCCCCTTCCTCTAGCTCAATAATGTGCTCAAACCCCCTATCTGGTGGTACCCCTAGAGGAATAGGCCCAAACACCTTGTGGTGCCTGTCAAGGATTTCTTTGATCTCTTGAGTGTAGTGAATCTTTCCCTGTTCATCCACACATGTCATAATCCTGCATTCCACTACGTATACTATCTCGTCCCTCCGGAAGATGGCCTCCATCCTCTTGGCCATGACTACCTTTGCAGCATTCCCTATCATACCCCTCAGTACTACCTTTCGTCCACCTTCCTCTGTGAATGACATTTCCATCGTTTTGTAGTTGGTGGTGATAAGCCCCAATGTACTGAGCCACTGAACCCCTAGGATGATGTTGGTGTCCAGAAGGTCCATGATATAGACGTCTTGTATCAGCTTGTGCCTACCCAAGGTAAGATTCATGCCTGGAATATATCTGTCACAGGGCATAGTGCTTCCTCCTGCAACCTCCACTTTGAATCCTTCAAATTCTACTGTGGGTATGTGCCTCCTCTTCAATAATGCTGCATCAATGAAGTTGTGGGAATATCCTCCATCAATCAAGATCCAAAATCTTTGACCTTGCAAGACCCCCCTCATTCAGAAGGTGTTATACTTGGGTACCCCACTGATGGATGCCAAGGTGGCCATACTATCCTATCCCATGATCTGTTCCTCCTCTACTGCCTCAGTGGTTTCTGCCTCCATGTTCTGTATCTGGCCAATCTCATCTTCCTCTTCGTTTTCAGAAGTGACCTCAATGTAGTGCACCTAACCACATCCCATGCACTTGTGTGATGGGTTCCATGGTTCCTTGCATGTGAAGCAGATTTGCTTCCTCCTCAGTTCTCTTCTAGTGTTGTCATCTATTCTGCCACGACCTCTGTCAAAACCCTTAGGGTCACATCCTCCCTGGTTTATTGGAGGCCTTTGATCTCTTCCACCATTGTTGAGAGGTGGTCTGGGTATGAATTTAGGTTTAGCAGTTGGACCCAAGTCCCTCATCTTTCAAATGGCCTCTTGTAGGTTGGTAGGCTTGAAGGCATTTACCCAACCCTTCAGAGGTTCCATCAACCCTTCTGTGAAAAGCATCATGAGCCTGGTCAGGGACATATCTTGCACCATCACTGCCAACCTTTGAAATTCATCAATGTATGATTCAACTGTACCTATTTGTTTGAGTTGGGTGAGCTCCTGGAAATGTAACTCAGGATCTCCTTGATCAAACCTATCAATGAGCCTCTGAGTGAATTATGTATAGGACATTATCTGATTGTGGCCAAGTGTAGTGAGTCCATGATACCACCAATCGTGAGCCTTGCCATCCAAATCCATAGTGGAAAACTTGATGGCCTCTATATCCTTCATGGGGTTGAGTTGTAAATAGGTATCCATCTTCTGTACCCAAGATTGTGCCATCATCTTGGTCGTACCATCAAAGTATGGAATTTCTATCTTCCCTGTTCTACGTTCAAACTCAAAACTACCCCTGTGGTTTGTCCTAGGTTGATTTCTAAATCTGAGTTGGCAATAATGATCTAGGGACATTTGTATTTGGACCTTCATATCCAAACTATAGTATTCTTTGGCACTCTTTTCCATTTGTTCCACAAATTCTTCTACCTATTCCTGTTTCCCTTGCTCATCTGTGAATGTGGGTATGTAAGGTCTAGGGTTAGCTCTGCTACCTGAATGTCAACCAAGCTGATCATCTGTGAATGCAGGTATGTATCATCTCTGATTGACCCTACTACCCATCTGACCCTGGGACGTGTCTCCATCCAGACTTCCTTCAGATCTAACTACTTTCTCCAGATTATATGTGATATTCTCATGGATCTCCTTGGATCCACCAGCCTCCTTGTTCCCATACATGCCAGGGTTCTTCCCTTGATGGTTCACTTGCATCAGAAGTTCATTTAGCTTGGATTGATTCTTATTCATTATCTGCAGGTTCTCGTCAACCCTCTTCAAAGTTTCAGAGAGTTAAGTTTGTCCCCTTCTGTTGGTTTCATGGTACTCACCCAAGTGTTGGACCAATGTGTTTTCCGTGCAGTTGACGGATTGCTTGAACTTATCAAACTCGGCTACTATGAGAACCAAGCCTAAAGGATCATGTTCATCCCCTGATCCTTCCATTTCAGCCTCTGTTTCACTGCTCGATTTCTTCTTTCGACCCATAAAAATACTACTGTACCTCTGCATGCACTGATCCCTCCACAGGTTTGGAGGATCGAAGCTCTGATACCACTGTAATGATCCCAAGCCAAATTCTGGCGTGGAATCACTAACTACCACTGGTTTGTGAACATGCCAGTGTTTATTGAGCTATTAAGTTCAAACAAGATTCATTTAATACATGAAGATCATCATACATTCAAGATATAGAAGCATAAGAAAATATTTGACCCTTTTATTATAAGCAATGTAGGATCAATACAATAGATGGCCGATCTGGCATAAACCTCAGATGGCCATACAAACAATAGATATGAGCTGCTACAAAATGACCCCGTCAATACAAAGAAGCCTCTAAAGGCTGAATAAGTAATGAATACCAGTATCAAGCAGATCTGAATGTCGAACCCTTCAACCAAAGAGTGCCATGCTCCAAGTGGAGACAAAATCCCTCAATAATTCGTCCCTGATGGAAGAATGCTCCAAATGAGCCCAAACTCGGTCAAGTAATAGATCAGGGCAGTGGGATCCTCCTCCTGAAGTTTCAAGCCCAACGTACAAGGTAAACCTCTCCAAGTGTGAAATCTTCTAAGAAAGTTGCGCCCTCCTGAATAGCTAAATAGAACCTTCCTCAATGGTATGGTGCACCCTTGCTGGAAATTCCACAATAATATGGTCCTGCTGTCTGCTGGGGCTCTAGAACAAGATATGTTGAGAATAGAATGGTGTGGAGGAATATTTCATCCCTGATGCCAAGCTGTGGAACAAGGTGAGTGGATATTTCACCACTGAGTTGCTCACAAGGGTTTGTACAATAAACCCCCAAACTGAATGCTCAAGAGCACTAACAAGAAATATACCAAAAATCAGGATGAATGATAGGTGTGCCCTAGCCTCTTACTTATACTTTTTCCTTCTAATTCTCTGTTGAGTTAGGTTACTCCCATGGTTGATTTCTATTCTTCTGTTGAGTTATATTTTACTCCCTTTATCCTTTTTCTTTCTCAAGTCAACTTAAAAATATAACTTTAGTCTAGTTGACCTTCCCCCTCAATGTGAGACTATGACCTAGTGGGGGTGCCCAGGCCACTGAGTCTCCTCATCACCTCTCTAAGAGGTGGGGGACATTACAAACTCAGACTCGGGTAGTCTGAATATAGCATGTCACTGGTGTTTTGGTGAAATTTCACCTTGTCTGGGGCACTGATATTTTCATAATGCAGCTTAATTTCAGACACTTTAACCTGATCTTCCACTTCTATGTTGAGTGTCTTATTTTCTATATCACTGATTGAAAACAGGGAAGACTTATGCTGAGAAAACCTTTCTACCTTGGGTATCAAATATCTTATTTCAATCATGGCCAATCTCCCTTTCACAACATATTGCTTTGCTAAATCTTGTTTTGGATTGGTAGACTGCTCTAGGTGTCTTATCAAAGACATGTTTCTTGCTGCTAAAATCCCTTGAGATTCCTTCACTCTGTGGCATGCCTCATGTACCAACCTCTTTGTTTTTAGTCCCACTCTCCACCATTTCTATGCTCATTTTCTCGTTAGGTTCTTTCTCCTCTAGGTTTACTATCTGTGGAGATTGTGTGATTTTCATTTTCTTGGGAAGATTTCGTTGACCACTGGTGCCCAGGGCCTCTAAAATGCTCCTTTTTCTATAAAAACTCATATTGGGATCTTTAATAATCATCCTTGGAGGAGTTTTCTATGTTTTATTTTGTTATATTGTTGACCCTATTTGTTGTGTCTGATCAGGATGCAAAATGACTTCCATATCTGCACAGGTTTCCAGATTTTCCAATTTATCAAAACCTTCAACATAATCATGTTCATAAGGGCCCTGTTTTCTCATCAATATTCTTTTATATATGACCTAATGTGCATCATATTTTCTCCCTTGTAGTTGTGCAAATCCAAACTCTTTGAGCTTCGCCTAGATTTGAGGCAAGCAAGATCTAGTCTTCACAACAAAGGGTGCTATTATGAAAGGAAATTTTAGGTTGGATGCTTTGTGCATTTTCATAAAATGTTTTGTTTCTGAGGTGATTCTTTGCCTGATGAAATCTAGGGAAAAGACACTAGGTGTAAGAAAAATCAGCAACAGTTAAGGTGCTTCTGGGAAGCCATATACCCAAATTATTGTAGAATGCATGAACAACACCCAATTTCCCACTTTGTTTTATGGATTTGGATGCAAATAACTTTTAATGTCCTCTAGGACTCTTGATAGACTAGTGTTGAAGATCGAGCTATAAAATCTGGACATGATCTTATTTATGAAAATGATCATTGTGATCATTTTGCATTTAGTTGAGATGAATGTTTCTTCGGGGAACTCTGTCTTGTTTTTCTCTAGGAACATCTTCAACAAGTGTGTGTAATACCTGAAGTGTCTTAGTGATTGGAAGTTCACTAGATGCTTGTGTACATTTTCAGCTATGAACCCTTTGAAACTGATACAGACTGATTTACTGGACTCTGATTGAAAAAAGGTTAACAGAAAACCTAACATGACCTCAACTACAAATTTGTCATTATCTAAACCTAAAATGACTAAGTATGGAATAGGCCCACTGGACTTCAATAACCATAATGCTTACATTCATAGGCAAAGACAGACTCTCAGAATAATGTTCAAGTTTAACAATGGTTTGCAAAAATAGGGTTTTGACCTCGGGGGGAATTCTCTGTAGACTGTAATTAGATTTTCTTCCTCGAAGGGTTCAAAAATTATGGAGGGAGGCTCTGGTATGCCGAGAGCATACTGAATTGATGGACTATCTACTCTACATAGGACCTCTGACCCTAACTTATTTAAAACAACCTTCTCTTCCTGTGAATATTGTTCTGCACCCCAGTTTATGAATTTTGAGAAGGGGAATGTAACTTCGACGACATAAGGGACTATGGAGGCTTGGACTACTTCGAGGAAAGGTATTTGTCTCCTTACATTATCTGAAAAATTGGATCTGGACACAGAGACAGGTGAGACAATTATTTCTATGTCAAATACATCGGAGTCTCTGTCAATTAGGGCTTCTTCTTTCGAGGTGGGATCTTGTTTTTTTATGGACATAATGACAGGGTCCATGGAAATAATGAAAAATACCTGTGAATGAGCAGAGAACGCGCGAGACTAGTGCATTGTTGAGCCTCAGTGTGAACGGAGCGGTTGCACCAATTTCAAATGTTCAGATGATTTGAAATATCATAAAATAATGGCGAGAGTCCTCTCCTTATATAATCTTCCCGATATCGGGGACGAGGCAGAGTGGTTTGGAGAATACCTCTTTTCACCTCGATATGCCTTTGGTGGCACCACGTGGTCATGAGATGAAACCATGGTATTTTTATCGGCCCACTCTCAAACGATTAAACTTCACACTAGTTACCGCCCGATATGTTTTCTGACCGTCGATTTGGGATGTCTTAGATCTGTGGTCCACCAAGTCCCATCAACCCCATGCCCCTGCTATATTTAGATTTATCCCTCTAGATGTGGCTCCATCCTCCATTTTATCATGTCCCTACACCAGTTTGGCCCCTCACTAAATCTCGAGACTTGGATTCCATCAAAAAATTGTTATGGCGATAACATAGGCACCAACTAGGGATGTTATCCTCCCTGTGAGGTAACAAATAATAGTAGACCGAGTGCCTAACCATTGGGTTGTGATTTATTTTTTGCATTCTGAATCTACCAAACTTTATTCAAAAACTCAAAATCGACCCAGCATAGCTCAAGGCCTTCACCTCGGGCTTCAACTATGCTTCTTTTATTTCAACTTCTTTGTGCAAAAAGGAAACACAAAAATGATTATGTACAATGAGTGGAAAGGGTGATGATCGTTTAAATGATATAATGTTTGAGGAACTTGCCATTCATAGGCCCTCCTCCAATGATGTCTCCATTACTTTCTTGTAGTAGGTAGGCATTACTTCCATGGTATGGTGCAATCTTGAACGGTCCCAACCATAGATGGTCAAACTTCCCATGCTTTCCTTTATCTTTATTTATGGCATCCCATCTTAGTGCCACGTATCCTAGTTTGAATTCATCCACCTTGGTATGCCTATCGAAAGCCTCTTTGATCTTGTCTTGGTGTAGCTGAGCATTATTGAAATCCTTTTCCCTGGTTTTCAGAACACTAATTAGTTCATCCTTTCTTCTTCGAGTGGCATATGTTTCTGCATCATGCTCCTATAATAGTCTCATCACTGGCAATCCCAATGCAGTAGGAAATATTTCCTCTATACCATAAACGATCTGGAAAGGGGATGTGGCTATATATGTCTTTGGGGTGATTCTATCAGCCCATAGTGCATGGATGAGCTTTTTGTGCCAAGGCTTTTTTTTATCTTGCAACAGTTTCTTGAGGACTCATCCAATCCATTTCCTTGAGGGTAGTAAGATGTAGAATGTCTAAGGGTGATATTGTAATCATTTCAAAATTTCTCTATTTTCTTGGATTTGAAAGATGCTTATCGATTATGATCTTGGTTGGGCATCCGAACCTGGACAAAATATTGTCTTCCAAAAACTGGATGATAACAACATATGTCGCTTGCCTGGTGGGAACTGCCTCAATACATTTAGTGAAATAATCTGTTGCTATCAAAATCCACTTGTGTTGGGAAAATGACTATGGATGTATTTCCCCTATAAAATCAAGGCCCCACTGTCTAAAAGGAGCTTCCTCAGAGATGGGTTTCAAAGGCAGAGGTTGCAATTTTCCCTTCCCATAAAAAATTTGGCATTCGTGGAATTTTGAAACCTCTTTATAGACATCGGAAAAAATGCTAGGCCAATAGAACCCAACCCTTAAAATATTATGCACAGTGGTTTTCCAATAATGGTGACCCCCACAGTCACCCTTATGGAATTCTATGATGGTATTTTCTTCTTCTTCTTCTAGCAAATAGCTCAATAAAATTCCGCCTGGGTCCTTCCAATATAGATATTGATTTACTATACAAAACTTTGTTGCCTTCAGTTTCAAGAATCTAGCCTTTGTTTTACTAAATTCAGGAGGAGCCTACAAATTTTTTAACACATAGATGATATCTGGACACCATGTGGAGTAAAGAAATTTCTGGGATATTTGAGGAGTTTTCTCTTATTTTGTACCCTTTGACGTGTCTACAATGAAATTTATTCCTAGGAGTTCACAATGGGTCTGTGCCATCAGCTTCACAAGCCCTGTCCCTTGATCAACTTGGCAGGTTTGATATCAAGCTCATATTCTAACAATACTTCTATCCATTTACCCCTCTTTCCTTTAGGATGAAGCTGGGTTAAGATGTCTTTCACTGAGCTATTGGGCACATAAGTAGTAGTATGAGAATGCAAGATGTAAACTATGAATTCTTTCAAGGCCTTGACTAGTGCATATGCTTGCTTCTCCATGATATCATA
>CBVK0100485002.1:0-19009 GCA_900067695.1 Picea abies
TGATGTAGAGAGAGAGAAGGCGAGGAGGGTGTGGTCAGCCATAGGGAGGGGTGATACTGAAAGGTGATGGATGTGAGGGAGGAGATCCTAGTTGGCCAGGAATTAGTCAACCACACTAGCCCCTCCGTTGTGCAAAAAGCAAGTAAAATCCCCTGATCCCGGAAAACACAGGAGCCCATTTAGGATCAATAAATCATGGGATTCACCTAGATATAAAAGGTGAGTCCCATAGCCTGTGAGGGGTACGGGCATGTCTTATGAGTTCCTCTGAAGGCTTACAAATCCCGACTCTATTTCCTGAAGGCAAAGTGCGTCCTCGGCCCTATCATGAGGGATACCTATATGTCTCTAGTACAAGCGTTGAAGTCACCTAGAACAAATACCTCCCCAAGAGTGGAGTAGTGGGAGATATTCGTGTAGGGGTTGAGGAAAGGGTCCCCATCGGACTCACTGTGACGTGCAAAGTGTGACGAGGCTGGGGGGAAATAGCACCATGCGTGTGAAAGTATAGTGTACCATTTGTAAGTGCATATATCATCTAAGGTGTATGAGATAGGAGTTAATATACCATGGATGAGGAAATTGAAAGCAATTGATCAAAGCTCAATAAGAGGGGAGACCATCATATAGCTAAAGGAGAGTTGGAAAAAATAAATCCAAGTCTGGATGAGATGAGCAAGAGTGGTCATGTGAACTAAAACACCACACCGTTGGAAGGTTGGCTCTGATACTAGTTGCCCATATGTGATCACAATCTCCTCATACCATATGAGGGGGAAACAAGCCCTACTCGGGGGGGCAACACCTGTGAAGGTGGTTGCATTTATTGGGTGGAAAATCAACCCTTGAGTGCGATTTCCCCCCTATTGGTTAAAGATTGGTTTGTGGGATCTAGAGCACTGTTGGCTCAACACTCTAGTCTAGAAAGCTAAAGGTTACAGGTACCTTGCCTTTATGTATTGAATTCATGCATTGTTGGTTATCTTGATTTAACGGTATGGTTGTGTTATCACAGGATTTGTACTTGTGCAAAGCTCTCCACAAGATCCAAATCTTGTGTAACAATTAGAAGTCTCTACCACTATCACCTAAGTAGATACTTCCCTCGTTTTAGTGATGGAAGGTGGTCAACAACTTATTTTCCTTTTGTTGCTCTCTCCAGTTGTTTTCTTTTGATAAGAATTTGTTTTACAGGAGTGCCTTTTTACATGTCTTAGATGTTAGAGGAAAGGTCTAGGATGGGTAAGGAAGAAAACGAGGTAATTGGTTCACCTGTACGAGACAATAAACAATCCAAAGCATATAATATACAATTACCAATTTATATAGCTCATCAATCACCTTTAGACACTAGATAATCATTAAAACCAAATGTTCCAAATTTACAGCAGTAAAACAATGTATAGCAGCAATGAATGTTTTGTAATAGAAATAGGTAAAAGCACCCAGAAATTTAGCAATTGTGCATAGGAATTAAGCCTTCAACTAGTGCAACAATATCCAATTGTTAAACAATAGCCACAATATTAAGTAAGCCTGCAACAATTTCTTCAAGTCCTAATGGTTGTAGCAAACATTTGTAACAACAACAATATATATCATTTGTTTGCTAGGGTTAGAGTAAGTGAAGTTAGTCAAATCACTTTGAGAGAGAGAGTACAGGTTCTAAGAGTGTTTTCATCACCAACAGAGATCTAGACTAGTGTCGTTGACTTTCTAGGGCTACGGAGTCAAGCATGCAACACTTTGAAGAAAGAATTAGATAGTCCAAAAGAATGAGGTATTAAACCCTAAGGTGCAAAGTCTCTTGGGCATTAGGACTAAAACCTATAAGAAAAAACAATTCCTAGGGTGTGTTGAATTTTTTATGTGAGATGATATATTATTACAATAATGTGTGTTCCATATATAGAGAACACATGGTGACCATCCACGAAAGGATGTGTCCCTTGGATAATAAATAATTACTTATTTATTATATATATTTATATTTTGTATTATAAATATCATGTCATATATTACATGATATTATATATATTTATATTTATATCTGGAAGACTGTCTTCCCAATGTTGTCCAAACATCAACACTCCCTCTCAACGAGGGAGACATTCTTTGTCATGCCAACGGTAGCTCGAATCATCCATCACAGTCTCTGCGATCAAGCAACACACAGCTGCTCCAAGTGATCCGGTAGTCTCCATGACAATCAGCTACTAGCATACAGCTACTACAATGCCATCCAATAGAATATGACTGTGTTGATCCATAGTAGTACACAACTATTGTCCAGTGGTACACAACCACTGCTAGTAGCACACAGCTATTGTCCAGAGACACACAGTCTTCGCCATAGTCTCACGACTATGCATGTGTCCCGCAGTTGTCACGCACGCAACGAAGTGTTACGTGACTACAACAACCATTCTTCTTGATCAGGTCGCCACATGTGCCACAAGAAGAATGTCAATCCTTCCAGATGCCGAAAGCCACGCCATGGGCTACAAGGACCATTCTTCTAATCAGGTCACTACATGTGTCATAGAAGAATGTCAGTCTTGGACCTTTTTCTCTGATCAAGTCACCATATGTGCCATAGAGAAAATGTCAGTCTTGTACCAACCTCCCTAATCAGGTCACCATCTGTGCCATAGGGGGAGGATTGTTCATCTTGATCAAGTCCCCATCTATGCCACAGGAGAATGTCAGTCTTGGACCATTTTCCGCAAAAAATGTCAGTCCATGATATTTCAGCAATCTATCCAACCTGGACCATTCTCCACAGGGAGAATGTCAGTTCAGCAGCACACTGACTATCCACAATGCAAGAATATCGGCACTCCCTCTCAACCAAAGGAGTAATCTCCACAAGCCCCAGATTGTCCCTGAAGTATACAAGCTTCCCTGGACTCATGACACTTGTCTGTCAGTCTTGGGAGATGTCTCTCTCCCACCTGAACCGAGGAGAAACTCCTTTTGTGGCTCTCCCTCTGAGCCAATTGACTCTCTCTGAGATCAGGCTCACTCTAGGTCTGCATGTGATAGCATCTAGCATCTTGAGTCTCTAACATTCCTTGTCAAATCACCATGACTAGGACAAAGACCATGCCAGGGTCGTTCACCACAAGTACACCCTTGTGAGTGAATGTGAGCACGATGCTAACTAACACATGGAAAGCACCTTGAGTCCATATTATTCCCTGTCATGATCAAGGAAGGACTACGCCTGGGCACATTTACTACAAGTACACCTTTGTGATAAATGCATCTTATTCCCTTGGTCTGCAGCCCAATCTAGGAGAAGGTTTGCCCGATGCTTCCTCGAGACATTCTAGCAAAAGGTCTGCTACACATGGCACTCCCATGTGGACTTCTAGAGGCTACTCCCTCTAGAAACACTACGGTCAACTCACCATAGTGTATGACGTCAAGGTCAACTCCCTTGACATGTCCTCATGTGCTCTCCACAAGGGATGTTGGGCTATAAGCCCAAACCCACCTATCCCTCTCGGATAAGTGTCCGCACAGATCAACTCAACTCAGTCACAGAGGAGTACGATCTAGAGAATGTCTCAGGAAGCTACAAACATCAACACTCCCTCTCCACGAGGGAGGCATTCTCTACCACGCCAAGTCTGTCACAAAAGTACTTGAACTTCGTCTTGGTGAGGGGTTTGGTAAGAACATCAGCAACCTGCTCATCTATAAGAAGGTACTGCACCAGTACTGCCTTGCTCTGCACCATGTCTCAGATGTAATGGTACTTGATCTAAATGTGTTTCGATTTGTCATGAAACACTGGATTCTCTGAGAGCTTCACACAACTCTGGTTATCACAATGAATAATAGTGGAATCCAACGCATGTCCAAATAAATCTACAAGGAGCTTGCAAAGCCACACTGCTTCGCGGACTGCCACACTCAATGCAACGTACTTTGCTTCTGTGGTGCTCAAAGCCACAGAAGTTTGTTTCCTGCTACACTAGGAAAACATGGCAGATCCCAAAGTGAAGCAATACCCAGAGTTGCTCTTCCTGTCCATTGCGCTCCCTGACCAATCAGAGTCAGTATATCCCTGCAATCTCATGTCAATACTGGAAGTATATCTCAGACCATGTCCAACTAAGCCTTGCAGGTATCCCAACACATGCTTCGCAGTAATCCAGTGTGTCTGTCTCAGTTGACTCATAAACTGGCTAAGTGCATTCACTGGATAGCAAGTATCCGGTTTGGTGTTAACCAGATACATCAATAATCCAATCAGTTGTTTGTACAGGGTCATATCAATCTCGTCGGAATCGAAAGAAGACAGGCTTAGTTTCTTCAGATTCGTCACTATTGGTGTAGCCATGGGCTTACAGATCAGCATCCAAACTTCTTCAATATCTCAACTGTGTACTTCCCCTAACTCAAGAAGATCTCATCATTTCTCTGCCACACCTCTAGTCCCAAGAAGTAGTGCATCATACCAAGGTCCATCTCAAACTCAAAGGCCAATGCATACTTGAATTCAACAATAAGGCTCTTTGTACTGGTGAGGAATAAATCATCTGTTAAAATAATGTAACTGCAAAGTGTATTCTTATTATTATTTGATATATTATTCATTGGATCAATCCCCATTGCGGATTCATCATGTCGGTTATTATAAAGGACCAAATCCCCTTTTGCGGATTGGTCAAAAAATAATTGTAATAGGCAGAATAAGAAGTCGACCCCAAAAGATATTAAAGAGGCCCCGAAATATAATAAAGGTGGTTATAACCACCCAATTGGAGAAGTCGGCTCTGCCAATGAAGAGACACTTCACACGTGTCAGTCTTGTATAAATAAGGAGGCTAGCACCTCACTTATACACACACTCACTTGCTCATTTGTGAGACCAGTTTCGGAATTGCAGTTAGAGAAGGAGAAAGAGTGGCGCATATCTGGGAGAGGATCTTCTACATTAGTTTAAGAGATCTCTTGGCATTGTATTGGTTATCTATAATAAGGAAGTTTTGTTGGGTTTTCTTCCCCTAGAGGGTTTCCCAGGATAAATGCTTTGTCTCTTGTGATTGTGTATTTCTCAGTGATCTTGTATTATGCTATTGTTATCTAATGAAATGCAAAGAACTATAATAATGGCTTAAACATTAACATGGTTTCAAAGCCAAGCTGAAGAGAGCATCTTTCACAAGAGAAAAGTGAAAAACGTCACTGTTGTCGTACATGAAAATTAGGGCTTTTTGATGGTGAAGCTTTTCAGCCCCAAAACCATCTAGAAAAGTGTGCCCTCCCCTAAAGATCACTTTGGCACTCTCAGCACACCTTTTCAGTGGCTAGATCTCTCGAAAAGTGAAACCCTAGTTTTCACAAAGTACCAGAAGTACCAGTCCAGAAATCCGCAGATCAAGTTTGAGGGGGTAAAAGTTGGATTTTCGAAATTCTGACTACACCAGCTTACTCGCCTTAGCTCAGCACATCTATCCCCTAGATCAGAATTTCAAAATTTGAAGTTTGAAAAATTAGGGTTTCTTCATAAAACCCTAAGTTGCAGTTCCAGTTGCAGTTGCAGTACCAGTTGCAGTTGCAGTCGTACAACCAGTTGCAATCGCCCTTGAAGTTTTTTAAAGAGTTGGTAATGATTACCGTTGCTGCCAGATGGTACCACCACCTGCAAATGCTATCAGAGGTATCTACTCACATATGTTTAAATGGTTAAACTTTAAAGAGTATTTGCAGGAGAAGGGATCTCTTGCCATAGATCCAAAAGGATCTCAAGATCCAACACATTCAGAGGAATGATGCAACCCAGGTGTGATTAATCTGATATGCATCCATTTGTTATATTGATCAATGTTGCATCATTCTAACCTTTTTTGAGTCTTAAAAGTTGAGATCATAGAGCTTATCCTCTAACCCAACCTTCTGGCAAGATAGCGTATTGTCTTAGTACAGAAGACAGGTTGAAGAAAGCACTCGTCATCTTGAGTGAAGGAGACTCGGAAGAAAAGCAAGCACTCATTCCTGAGGACAAGGCTCCAGGTTTGATTAATCAAGTTGATAAGATTCAAAGGTACACATGACAAGTTGATGACTATAGTTGAGATAGCAGTCTTTGTAAAGTATTATACTTGATAGCATGTGAGCATATAGAAGCAAATGCTTTGCATGATACAACTAACACCTCCTCTAGGAGAAACCTTGTGTGTTAGTTCCAGGTTGCCATGGAGGAATGTTTGATCACAACACTATGAGAGTGTTGACCTCATTTCGTATTGTATTCCTTACCTTTAATCTTTGCTTCAGATAAATTATAAGTGATAGCTCTAAAGGAGTTATTGTGATGATTGTTCGTACTATTGCTTCATATTATCAGAAGGATATTATTCTTGCTTGATGTTTTGTTGACCTTGCTCCAGGTCACAGGTAATAACCCTGAGAAAGCTATAGTGAAGGTTGCAGAAGGCAACGTGCTAAAGGAGAGACCATAAATGAAGCAATCATCATTGGAAAAGAAGAAGGTGGCTTGTATAAGCTAAAGGGTCACTCAAAAGCTGCCATGACCCACACCATTGAGAATCCATGTCAACTTTGGCATAGAAGATTAGCTCACATTAACAATAAGGCGCTACCATACATATGCAAAGCGGTCACAGGTTTACCAAAACTCAAGGTTGACCATGAAGGCGTATGCAATGGATGTGCACAAGGGAAGAACATAAAGAACCCTTTTCCGAAGAGAGACAACACAGCAGAAGGAGTCCTATAACTCATCCATTCAGATGTGTGTGGCCCAATGCGATCGTCCTCCATTAGTGGGTAGGTATACTATAAAGATCAAGACACTCAGGTCAGATAATGGAGGAGAATACACCTCAAAAGATTTGTGAACTTCTGCAAAGATGTTGGGATCAAGAGGGAACTCACTACTCCCTATAATCCCCAACAAAACGGTGTAGCTGAACGAAAGAACAGAACGATAATGGAAGCTGTGAAGACTATGATCCATGATCAAGATCTTCCTATGTGCTTATGGGCAGAAGCAGCAGTGGTAGTTGTATATGTGCAGAACCGATTATCCCATAGTGCACTTGGGCTCAAGACCCCGGAAGAGATGTTCACCGGAAAGAAGCCAGAGGTACGCCATCTCAAAATATTTGGCTGCCTAGTATTTATTCATATACCGAAAGAGAAGAGAAACAAGTTGGAACCTTCAGGAAAGAAGGGAATATTTGTGGGATACTGTGAGGTCTCCAAGGCCTTCAGAATCTATATACTAGGTCACCGTCACATTGAGATCAGCAAGGATGTGACCTTTGATGAAGATGCAGCGCTCAAGAAATCTAGAAGATGCCAGCTTGAAGAAGTATATGAAGAGGAATCCGTAATCCCCAATACTGCAATGAGGGAAGTTCCCAGAGCCACAGAACCAGTGAGGGAAGTCGTAACTTCCCCTGATGAAGAAATTCTAGAAGACCATGATGTATCAGAAGTCCAAGAACCTCCTCAGATGACGATCCTCCATAAAAGGAAGCCAGCTTGGGCTAGAGAGCTTATTCAAGATGGAGAGAAGTACGGTGTTCCCCAAGGAACCACAAGACAGGTGAAAAGACCAAAGCCATTCTCCAGTTATACGGCTTTGATGTGTGACCTCCTAGAGAAGGAGCCTACCTGCTTTGAAGAAGCCATTCAGATGAAAGAATGGGCAAATGCCATGACAGAGGAATACCAATCCATAATAAAGAATGATGTATGGGAAATAGTTCTTAGACCGAAGAGTAAAGACGTGGTATCCTCCAAATGGCTCTTCAAAATAAAACATGCTGCTGATGGAAGTATTGAAAAGTATAAAGCAAGATTTGTTGCTCGTGGCTTTTCTCAAAAGCAAGGCATTGACTATGAAGAGACATTCGCTCCTGTAGCTAGATACACTTCGATTAGAACCATCATAGCTCTGCAGCTAAGATGAAGTGGAAGCTGCACTAGATGGACGTAAAGACAGCTTTCCTAAATGGTGTCATCAAAGAGGAAGTGTATATAGAGCAACCTCAAGGATTTGAAGTTGAAGACAAGAAGTCTCATGTTTGCAGATTGAAGAAAGTCTTATACGGATTGAAGCAAGCTCCTAGAGCTTGGTATGGCCGTATAGACAGTTTCTTGACGAGCTTAGGCTTTACCAAGAGTAAAGCAGACTCTAACCTCTACTTAAAGGTCATGAACGATGAGCCAATAATATTATTGCTATATGTGGATGACTTATTCTTAACTGGAGAAGAAAAGCTCATTACTAAATGTAAGAAGAGACTTGCCTCAGAATTTGAAATGAAAGACCATGCCTAATGCATTATTTTTTAGGTCTTGAAGTATGGCAGAATCCTGAGAGGATCTTCCTTAACCAAGGGAAGTATACAGTCGAAATCCTGAAGAGCTTCGACATGTTGGAGTGCAAGTCCATGAGTACACCCATGGAAGTGAAGCTGAAGTTGTTGGTCGATACTTCGTCGGAATTGATTGATGCCACACTGTACAGACAAATTATTGGATCGCTGATGTACCTGACGAACACCAGACCAGACATTTGTTTTGTCGTGAACACCTTGAGTCAGTTTCTGGTAGAACCTAGACATGTTCACCTAGTGGTTGCAAAACATGTGATGAGGTACCTTAAGGGTACAATAGATTGTGGTCTCAGCTATGATGGAGATCATGATTTCACATTGAGTGGATATACTGATGCAGATTGGGCAGGAAGTGTTTCTGAAAGGAAAAACACTTCAGGATGTTGTTTCAGTTTGGGATCAGCCATTATCTCGTGGCAGAGTAGAAAGCAATCCAGCATTGTTATCAGCACAGCGGAAGCAGAATACATTGCTGCATGTTCTGCCAGCTGCGAAGCTATATGGCTTCGAAAGTTGTTGACCAGTCTATTTGACCTAGAGATGGAAGCAACCACGATCCTATGTGACAACCAGAGCTGCATAAAGATGATAGAGAATCTTGTATTCCACGACAGGTCGAAGCACATAGAGATCCGATATCATTACATCTGTGATATGGTGCAGAGTGGAGGCTTAAAGCTCCAATACATTAGCACGGATGAACAGGTTGCTAATGTGTTGACCAAGCCTCTATCTTGTATAAAGATTGAGCATTTTCGAGATAAGCTTGGTATAGTCCGAAAGGACCTTCCTCGAAAGGGGGAGTAGTTGTTGTGATGAGACATCTCTTGCTTCCGACCTGACGGTTGTGACGTAAAGCAAGATGATGTGATGTGACTAGTACTGTGCTTCCGGCTGGATCGCTGTGACGTAAAGCCAGTCTAGTATCCTGCTTCCGACCTGATGATTGTGACGTAAAGCAGGACGAGTACCTTGCTTCCGACCTGACGGTTGTGACGTAAAGCAAGATGATGTGATGAGATTAGCACTGAGCTTCCAGTTGGATAACTGTGACGTAAAGCCAATCTAGTATCCTGCTTTCGACCTAAAGGTTGTGACGTAAAGCAGGACGAGTACCTTGCTTCCGACCTGATGGTTGTGACGTAAAGCAAGATGATGTGATGAGATTAACACTCAGCTTCCGGCTGAATAGCTGTGACGTAAAGTCAGTCTAGTATCCTGCTTCCAGCTTGATTGTTGTGACGTAAAGCAAGACGAGCATCTTGCTTCCGGCTTAACAGCTGTGACGTAAAGCAAGACGATGAGATGAGACTAGCACTGTGCTTCCGGCTAGATAGCTATGATGTAAAGCCAGTCTAGTATCCTGCTTCCAGCTTGAGTGTTGTGACGTAAAGCAGGACAAGTATCTTGCTTCCAACTTAAGTGCTATGACGTAAAGCAAGACGTTGAGATGAGACTAGTACTGTGCTTCCCGCTTGAGAAGCTGTGACGTAAAGCCAGTCTAGTATCTTTCTTCCATCTTGAGTGTTGTGACGTAAAGCAAGATGAGTACTAAGCTTCCAGCGTTACAGTTGTGACGTAAAGCCAGTCCTGTATTATGATGAGCCAGCCTCGTGCTGTGATGATGATGATGATATTAGTTTTATACTAATACATATTGATGCAGATGATGATTGCATTCCTTTGAGAATGACGATGTTGTCGATGAAGAAAACTTCCGATGATTTATAGATACGCCAATCAGTGTTCCAAGATGATATTGATGATGTTGTCCTCTCACCCACTTGATGATGTTGTCCTCTCACGTCCATCTTGATCAATCCACACCAAATACTCGCATTGATCTCGCCAAATGCGAGAGAACTTGCTGCAACATGCACCCATGTCCAACTCTGCAAAGACGTAAGCCTTGAGATGTTGCAGGGTAAATATTGCAAATCTCAAATTTACCAGAGATGGAGGTAGCCTTCTGATAGGCACATCAATTAACCTTAGACATACCAGTTGTTCCAAATCCCCCACGCTGTCAGCCAATGACCTGAGAGACGTGCCACTTAATCCAGAACCCTAAGAGAGATCATACTTCCAATCACCCTTTTCGGCATTTTGGTAAAATGTTTGTTTGGATTCATTAACCATGAACATATTTCTGGGCCTCTCAATGATTCTGGAAGGGAACTCAATTTGTTGTTCTTCAACAAAATTTGAGTGCGCCCCGCGCACGCATTTTCAAGCAATGTTGTCAAATCCTTGCCTACATGGCAGTAAAAAAAACTTTCCTCCTCCTCCGCAAATTGTATTCCCAAATTACATACGATGTCATGGATCCTGAAGCATAGCACACTTCCATGGATGTCTCTCATCGTCGGTTCGATCAAACAATGATCTGCTAGAAGGTCCATGTAAATCCTTCCCATCTCAAATGGGTTGTAGCCTGCAAGCAGACCTTCTCTTATCCACAATGGAATCACTTGAGATTCCACATGAACAATTTGGTCTTTTCGGAAGACGACAGTTGCGCAAAGAAACGACAATTGCAAATTAACGATGTAGTTTCTAAGTGCATCATAACTCAACTTTAGGCTGTCAGCAATTGACAACTTCTGGGCTGCCACTTCCCACTCTTGTGGATGAGTTGTGTGTACCATTGACCTCCCTATAGCTTTGATAGCAAGTGGAATCCCTCCGCAGTTGGCACACACAACCCTTGTCGTTTGCTCATCTATATTTGTTGGTGGATTTCCATTGTTATACGGAAAAGCATGATTAGAAAACAACTGCCAGTTGTTCTCTCATTTTCCTGCAAAGATTTGCAACACTCATATGCCTTTCATCAACGGAATTAACCTTGTATTCTCCTTTCCTATATCCGATGGGCTTTTACGGTGCACACAGCCACAACCACGAGAAACTTCATACACCTAAAACAAGAAGCAACTTTCTTTCAGGATCCAAGGCCCTCCTGTAAGGGAGTTAGCCCAGTCCTTCTCTGATACCATGTTGAAATTTTTATGTGAGATGATATATTATTACAATGATGTGTTCCATAAATACAGAACATATGGTGACCATCCATGAAAGGATGCGTCCCTTGGATAATAAATAACTACTTATTTATTATATATATTTATATATATATATATGGAAGAATGTATTCCCAATGTTGTCCAAACATCAACATGGTGCAAAGCCTCTTGGGCCCTAAGTGTTGTTTTTCCTCCTTGATGATCTAGTTCAAAGATTAAAATAGACTAAGATCAAAACCCTCGGGTGCAAAGTCTCTTGGGCCTTAGGTCTTTGAATCCTGTCAAGGGACTAGGTCTCTTAATGCTTTCACCAAAACCTGAACAAACAAAGGTTTAGAAGGAGAGAAAGCCTTATGTCTCCTTCCTAGGGTTTACTAAAACAAAGTAACATGCAACAAGATAGCAATTACCACATTATACCATGAACAAACATACCAACTTAAAGAAATTACTTACTTATCCAAGTCTCTATGCCAAGAGAAACCTTAGTTGCAACAAGATATCATCCAAGAAATGAAAACCATCTGCAAACAATCCTTCTCCAAAGATGCACACTAGATCCAAAAAGACAGAGAGTAGAGCAGAACTTTTCTAGAGCTCACTCACAAGTGTGAGGAGATGTGATGATGAAAAATGAATCCAAGTGCTTCCTCTATATATATGGGGAAACCAAGCACTAATTTGTCCACATAATAAAGAGAAATGTCAATGATCCATGCTAAAAGTGGGGTCGACCCCTCAAAATAGCCTCTACAATAACAAATAAATGCAAAATGGCCATCATAAAGTCACACGTGTGGTGAACTCAAGCCTCCAAGAGGTGAAGGAGGGCCTTCCAAGGCCATGTGTCATCCTCAAAAGTGAAAGCAAGGTGGGTGAATGACATGCCACCTCAAAACATGTGGTGTCCATGTGGCAAGCAAACCCCATTATCTCCATCAAAACCTAGCACATGACGTCATCATCAAAAGCCTAGCATCCAAGGTGTAGAATGCAACGTCCAAGGTGGAGAGGGGATGCATCTCATCTATGCATGTTGTCCAATCCAAACCAAGTGCAACGTACTCCATCAAGTGGTTGGGTAAGGTGTGGGTGCATTGTCCAGACTCCAAAGTATGGGCTTTCTACCCATAAGTGTGCCATCATGACCATATCTATCAAAATCAAGCCCATCTGTCCATCATCCAAAGTCCAAAAGATGTGAGAGCCTGCATCTGAGTGTTTCAAGCCATTCAATGGCTCAGTGTTCTTCATCACACATGCCATATCATGTAATAAAGGTTGGGTGAAAGCATGGAACGTCCTACGAAGGACCAAGTCAGGTGCATCCAAATCAAATCAAAGCATGAAATCAAGTAAAGCCAACGTTCACAAGATATAAAAGTTCTTAGATCATACAAAGTTATTACTTAAGAGATAAACCACATAAACAGTTCACATCAAGTATCCCCTTCAAATTTCACATTAGCTCGAGACTTTATGTAAGTTGGCAAGTTTGAATATGGGAGGACCATCATCAGACCCTATTAAGTGTGCCAACCAAAACAATGAAAGAAAAGACCCAAGTAGAGGGGTATGTCCTGGGGAAGCAGGAAAAAAAATAACCCTTCAAGTGTAGGTGTGATAGCGGTATGTGTTGGGGTTACTTCATGGCTTATGGTGTCATTTAGTCCATTTCTATGAGCGCCTTTGTGAAGGGTGCGCTTTCTCTTGAGTTACCAATTTCTAAGTGCTACATTTTCCAACCCCTTGATCTGCCTTTTTATTGTCCTTTTATCATATTTGCAAGTCCCCTTTATAAGGTCTCAAGCTATAGCATCATTGCTTTGGGACTAGGGCGAACGCGCAAAGGGTTGAGCTCAAGTATGGACTGGCTTTTGAGAGTCCTTTGCTATTATCTATGTCTTTCTTTAGCATTATTTTTTCTTTGTTATTCTTTTACTAGCAACTGCAATCAACCTCTGGGCCTTTAGCCACTCTTCTAATGAGAGAATGAACCATGACCCATTACCGAAGTTTAGTACATTGTGACAAGCTCCAGGATGGTAAGTGTTAAGTATGGCGGGGAAACGAAACGTTAACATTGTGAGGGCTCCCCAATAGTACCCCTTTTCCTTGGGGGTGACAACACAGGACTAGGGTACAAATGTTGGCCACCAAGGTGAAACAAGGAAACAAACATAACCTCTCAAGCTTATGATCCATTATCCAACTTCAACCAATCATCCTCATTCACACGCCTAGTATATTAAGCACAACTCCTTGCATGAAAAAAGGACTAACATACCTCATGGTGACGTTGGTTGACCATCTCCCAAACATTGTGTTGATTGCATGTGATGAGCTTGGTTGATCCAAAGTAGAAGAGACAATCTGAGGGGGGTTGTTGGGTTTCCATGGGTGGACATGCTGATCATCATCATCAACGAGATCACTATCTTCATTGTGGCATTTATACACATATTCTGGTGTTAGTTATGACTACAATATTGCATATTGCATATAGTCTTAGAAAAAATTTGATTAAGGTAACACCCTGATGGGCTATTACACTGAATCATATATATATATATATATATATATATATATATTGAGCCTTGTGCTATTTGTATTATGAACCATTAAATCATTGATTTTATTGCATATCTTAATTTAAGAGCAAGTCGTTTGTCACTACCGAATGTTGTAATTTGTATGTAATGATTTGTGTAGTTATAAGCAAAATCAATCCTAATGTTAAGTTTTAACAAAAGGATTAAGTATCATAATAAGGTCCACTTTGATGATGGATAGAAACGAACTTTGGAAGGTTAAACTCGTTCGCTCACACACACCCACAAATTACAACTCCTAATGACTACCCTTCCTCGTGCACTTTCTTACCATGCACCTTGGCTGAATTTGCAGCCTTAAAATGGCGACCATCATCAATTTTCAGATCTAAGTTCTAATGACATAGGATGAAAAGAACCTAGACTCTTATCCACATGACATCTCAATTGAATGTCACTTTGTCAATAACATCATCTACCAACTAGAAAGCTTTCTATTGGTCACTATTTCCAATAAACATCAATTTCATGCATTTTGCATCAAACTATTTTTTGTAAAAATATTTCTTATATTCGCATAAATATATTTACATCATCAAAGAAAAATAAAACGCGAAGAGCATATACAATGGCATTCATATTCTCTTCCTCAACACGACTAGAACAGAAATAAAAACTAAATAGGTAGTAGGTTCTAACAATTTGGCATCTTTGATAAGCAAAAAAGCTTTTGTCAAAAGTTCCACTCATACCTCCCCTCTCCAATATGATAAAAGGTAGATAGAAAGCTAACCACATTCTCAAAAGCGTAGTTGCACCGAAGTTTCCAAAGGACAAACAAAGCAAAAATTCTCAAACAGTGCCATATGTCAATGAGAGAAGAGCAAATTAAAGACCTAGAGTCACCAAGTTGTTAAGGTTTAAGCTATTATTAGGTTTCTTTTCAATTCACTAGATAACCATAGCATAGATAGGATCACTGAGAGAAACACAAACACAAGATACACAGCATTTATCCTAGGAAACCCTCATGGGGAAGAAAACCCAACAAAAACTTCCTTAATATAAAATTATAAATAGCCAAGACAATAAACCAAACACTAGAGAATATCCTCTCCGAAGCAATGCACCTCTCTCTCTTCCTTCTTCCGGCAACTGGTAACTGCAACTTCCTTCAATACTTGAGCACTAGATGAGTGAGCTGAGTGAGTGAACAAATGAGTAGTTGGCTTCCTTTATTTATACAAACTGGCAAGCGTTGAAAGGAGGTGTCTCTTCACTGGCAGGGCCGACTTGTCTTTTTGGATGGTTAGAACCACTTTAATTTGCCTAGGGGGCGACTTCTTAATTTGCATATTACAATTAGGGTTTGACCAATCCACAAAAGGGGATTTGGTCAATTACAATGCCTGACATGATCAATCCACAAAAGGGGATTGTTCTAATGAATAATAGATCAATAATAAATAGAAAACTCTTTGCAGTTACAATATTTCAACACAAGCAAGGTTGTGTGCTAATGCACTCTCCTCTGGAGAATAGTTGCATGTGTCTACACATCATCCTAACAACTCTTGGCAAATGAGCAATCCCACAACATATGCTTCACTGTTTCAAAACGGTGGCAAGCAGGGCAAAGACCATCTAAAAGACCACTTTTTGACAACTAAGCCTTAGAGAGAAGGCAATGATAAATAACCAACCATGCAAACACATGGAGCTTGTAAGAAACCCACAACAACCAAACAATATTCAACCATAGAATCCACCAACTCTCAACATCAAAAGATACCCATTGTGCATTAAGTACGGGACCAAGCTCATGGCACTATTGTAGAATGGAGTACAACTTACACAAGTCATATTAAAATAATGGACATGCAAAACACCACTCCCAATCACACCATATAGGTCCCAATGTATCCATGTTCATTTTGAACATATCATCGTGCAAGATGAAGATGACAATCTCCATGATGATGGGGCAATCAATGAAAAAAATTGGGCAATCTCACGCGATAAAGTTCGTCAATCCTTCCAACAGTTCTCTTTTCTTCAGGAATGAGCACATATGCATTAAACGAACCAAGATTTTAATATGACTAAGCTAAGGCTTCCTACCTAACCAAGCCTCCTCCTCCGTAACCTTTTACACTATGTTTTTAGAATATATAATCAACATTTAACAAGTATACTGCATTGTGTACTACAATCACCTTCAACTCTTTAAGTACTTTCCTCCTCTCCATCATACCTTTGGCTATCTCAACAATTGTGTGTTACCTCTGCTCAACCACCCCATTTTGTTGGACAGTGTATGGAATAGTGAAATCTTAATTGTTATATGTTTGGAGGATCTTAATGCATTTACCACACTCCTTTTTTATCGTTGCTTAAAAAAATTAGTTCACCAAACACATTTTACTTTTGCTTAAGGAAATAAACCCACATCTTTCTTGAAAAATCATCAACAAATTGGACACACAAATGTAGAATATCTTTTGCGATTTCACTAACTATATTTTTGTTCAATCCATGAAAGTAGAAAACATTCATAAACATCAATGTCTCACCTTTTGCCTTGATTTTCACATTGACCCAACCATATACATAGTGCCCTTTCCTGTCACCAAATACTATTGTATTTGACCTAGTATTATCTTCCACAACTTCAACAAACCAATCACTTTTGTTAGTCAAATGTATGGATGTATCATAATCAAAAAACCCATCATCTAACTTACGACCCTTTTGTAATACTACGAAAGAAAAAATTTCCTCCCTTTTGTTTAGCAACATTTGCTTGTTTCTCCCTAGATCGTTGCCCATTGTTGCATTGCTCATCCAATAACCACTTCCTGCAATCTTTCCTCATATGACCAAAATTAACACAACAAAAGCATTTCAGATTTTAATAGATTTACCTTCTCCTAAAGGCTTGTCTGCTTTCCATGCTTTCCTTTTCCTTTGGATATAGTTGCAAGGGCACTCTCTGACTCTCCCACGACCGAGACGTCCCCCCTTGAAGACTCATTGTCTTTGGTCTTTGGCTTGCCACAGTATTTGCACGTAGCTACATTATCACCTTATTCCCATGATCCATGCTTTTAGGATAGACTCCTCATCTTTTCTACATAGGATAGACTTGATCTTATCATGTTTTATCTTGGAGCAGCCTTTTGCACTCCCACTTTGTAGTATCTTACTAATGTACTTTGAAGTGCCATTGACCTATTTATGGTCATCTATTGGACATTAATAAAATTATCTTATCTTGTCTTATCTATTGTCACTGCCACATCGGAGCTTCTTCCACCTATCCTTCTCAAGCAACTAATCACTCAACTTCTCAAATGACAATTGACTCGAATGAAACAACAAAGTTCTCAAATGGAAGTGGTGAAATTTTCAAGGTGATTACTACAAAGATTTCTTCATCTATTTGTTCACCAATGGCCAATAATTGGTCTTGGATATCCTTTATCTTCAACAAATGTTCTAGAAGATAATCCCACTCTTACATTTCTATAGAAAAAATTGACTTTTGAGGCAATATATCTACCTTTATAAGAAATCTCATGCATTTTTTTCAATTTGTCACTAATAAATTGATCATCGTTACTAGCGCATGATTCCTTACATCATACTCTTCTTGTTGATCCTCATCCCTAGCATCTCTTACTCCCTAGATTGCAATCATTCTTTGATTTCAAGGTTTGAAATTCCAAGCATTAAATCTTTTAAAATGGTCCAAATCATGTTTGAAAAGCACACAATATTTCCATAAATTAAAAAATTATGCCAAGCACCAAAACAATCAGACTTGCACAAGCTCTAACTGATTTACCTATCAGCTTGTCCGTTATTACACCCTAGAACACAACACTTGTGTTGTTCTAAACCACTCAACCTGGCAACAACAGTTTGCTAACCAACCACTTTTCTACCACAAAACCACGATGCTTACCAATCACACCCAAAACTTTAGTACTACTTTAAATCAGTGTTGTATATCTCTCCGATAGATTGCCGATATTCCGATAAATTCCGGAATAAACACATGTCCAATATATTTGAAATATTCTGACATATTCCGAATTAGACTTGTCTTGCGACATTTTCCGAGATATTCTGATATTTTCCGCCAATGTCACCAAGAATTTACATTCCAGACCCTTGTCGATACTTTCCCCGAGACGAGATATACAGCATTGCTTTAAATAACACTTACAGGTCTGCACACATAAAATATGGTTGAGCTTGTTGTCTTCAGCATGGTTCTACCCATGAGTGGGAAATGTTAAGGATAAAAAGGGTTGCCTTCTCACTGGAAATGTTAAGGATAAAAAGGGTTGCCTTCTCACTGATGTGTCTAAAACAAATTTCGTGCACTTAGGATGTGCTAAGCTGCCTCATGCATCCCTTGATTGCACCTCTGTTTCAGTGGAGGGAATATTTTTTCCCTATTGTTGAACCTATCTACGCAAGTTTGTTGAGAACTTTGTTCCCCACTGTTACACGACCTTTTTCTCAGATTGTTTCACTTGTGTGTCTGACTATGCATCATCAGTCCACATAATCACCTATACGTCTCTCTCTCCCCATGAATCTCTCTCTGCAACAATTTTTTTTAAATTTGGTATTTTCCCTAGGCTATAAAATTTCGGAACAACATAATTTATAAAAACAATTCAATAAATTAAATCCAACTTGTCACTTCCATGCCTCTGCTACCCTTCACAATTACACCCTTTGATCTGCCCAGCATGTGCCCTAGTCTTTCGGCAACTCTCAGTGTTGTGACTAACATAGAAACTTTAAAATTTTATATTTCCCTCTTTTAGTTTCTTTATTATTTAAAAAGCAGTAGTAACTTTCCTTCTCAGCTTTAACTTGTGAATGTCCCCTACTACTAGAACGTGGCCCCAATTTCTATTTTATTTCATGTTGTGTTAAACATTGTTTGAACACATTTCTTCAGCACCTAGAGCTTGCTCTCATGTGAGATCGGAAGAGCGTCGTGTAGGGAAAGAGTGTAGATCTCGGT
>CBVK0100485003.1:0-19007 GCA_900067695.1 Picea abies
TGAATGTTATCCTTTAAAGTTCCTATGAATACATCAATCAAGTGCTGATAGGGTATATTGGTTACATTTATATTCAATCTTTGGAAGTTCTCAATGTGCTCGGTAACTGAACCCTTTTGCTTGAGATTTATCAATTGGATAAAGAAGGTATTTCTCATTGTATCCTCATAGTGTGCTATCATTTCTTCCGTGAAAATTGTCCAAGTGATGAGTGATTTGCGAGAACAAATCCATTGATACCATACACATTGATTGGGTTCTAAATATAAAGAAGAAATTTGTAACTTTTTTGTATGTGGCACATTATGTAGATCAAAGAATTGCTCCATCTGAAGTATCCATGTGATAGGGTCCTTGCCATCAAAATTCCTCATATCGATCTTAGGAACGTGGTTGGTCTTCAACCCAAAGTTGGAGTTTATCCATTCTTGATTCACCTTCCTTGTGTCCTCATCATGAATTTCATGGGATACATTTTCACTTTCAACTGTCCTCTCTATTACAAAAATTTTCAATCCTTCCATGATCTCCTCTTTTAAACCATCCATCTTAGTATTTATTGCCTCCAACTTAGCTTCCATCTCTTGTAGTTCATCATTTTTTTTTTTTTTGACAGAAACGGTTATGGATTATATTAATGGGGTGGACTAGCCACAGATTCGATTACAAAATGGCCTCGGGCCTATCTTTCTGAACCATTCTACTTCTATAGCTATAGACTTGTGAACTGGACTAGTTCCTGTACGTCTTCTAAAAGAACTGGATTAAATTTGAATGCCGAAATTCCAGTCACTGTTTCAGCATAAGTCTCAGCACTGTTTCAGCATATGTCTCAGCACTGTTTCAACATTTGTTACAATGGTGTTTCAGCATATGTTCCAACACTGTTTTAGCATATGTTCCAGCACTGTGTTTCAGCATATGTTCCAACACTGTGTTTCAACATATGTTCCAGCACTGTGTTTCAGCATATGTACCAGCATTGTGTTTCAACATATGTTTCAGCACTGTGTGTCAACATATGTTACTGTGTTTCAACATATGTTTCATCACTGTGTTTCAGCATATGTTCCAGCCCTGTTTCAGCTTATGTTCCAGCACTGTGTTTCAGCATATGTTCCAGCACTGTTTCAACATTTGTTACAGTGGTGTTTCATCATATGTTCCAGCACTGTTTCAACATATGTTTCAGCACTGTGTTTCAGCATATGTTCCAGCACTGTGTTTCAGCATATGTTTCGGCACTGTGTTTCAACATATGTACCAGCATTGTGTTTCAGCATATGTTTCAGCACTGTGTTTCAACATATGTTATTGTGCTTCAGCATATGTTATAGCTCCATGTTTCAGCATATGTTCCAACCCTGTTTCAACTTATGTTCCAGCACTATGTTTCAGCATATGTTACAACACCGTTTTAGCATATGTTCCAGCACTGTTTCAGCATATGTTCCAACACTGTTTCAACATATGTTCCAGCACTGTTTCAGCATATGTTCCAGCACTGGATTTGGTCTTGTGCCTTTCTTTGCAATTTGCATGCTTCCATTTAGGTTGAGGCTGGTCAAGGTAGATCCACTGTGATTAGCTGGCCGTTTGCACACATGCGTCCTTGTTCCATCTTTATGCCTCTATTTGCCTCCTCATCCACTTCTCTATTCAGCTCCCTCAAGACGTGGAACACTTGATATGAGTCAAACCTTTGAAGGAGGAGGCGTATCCTGGCCAACAAATTATTGAGTTGTGCATTTTGAGTTTTCGTGGAACGGGCTATGGCACAGATTAACATTTGGGAATCTCCTATGATAATCAGTTTTTGAATTCCATTACTTTTGGCTTGGCACAAGCCCTTCCATAATTCCATTGCTTCTGCATGGTTGTTGGTGGCGATGCCTAGGCCTATGGCATATCGTACCATGACTTCTTCGTTTGGCTTTACAATTAATCCTCCTCCTCCTGCTTTTCCTGGATTTCCCTTTGAGGCTCCATCAAAGGACAGAATGCAGTCTGTCCTTTCCTTTTTCCATTTGTCAAATTCGTTTTTCCTTGCCCTTATTTCCCAAATTTCCTGAGTTGTGGTATTGATTGTGTTCCCTGTTTGCAAATGAATTTGGAATTGGCCCAGCCAAAGTTCTTCTTTTTCTTCCAGCTCCCTACTGTATTGAGGATGTCGATGGGTGTTATCCCATTCGCCAAAGAGGCCTTTGATCTTTGTAGTCACCAGTGAGGCACTCCTTTGCTTGTCCCTGAAAACCCTGCTGTTTCTTTCCAGCCAAAGCCCCCAAAGGATAAACCTTGGGAGTGCTCTTCAGAGCCCCGAGGCATATCTTTGATTCCTCAATTGGAAAGGGTAAAGGGTTGTCCAATTTTGGAGAAGGGAAGTAATGTCTTGGGGAAGAATTGGCTTCTTTTGCAACCCAACTGCCAGATTCCAGACTTCTTTTGAATAGCTACAATTAAGAAGAAGGTGATATGAGGTTTCCTCAGCTTGTTGACACAAGGGTCATCTAAAAGGACCCTCCCAACCTTTCTTTTGAAGGTTCTCCCCTGTTTGGATACTATTATGATTTAAAGTCCAGAGGAACAGGTCTATTTTGGGAATGGTTTTGGTGTTCCAGATGAATTTCCAAATGGCTGGGTTGGGTGGAACATGAGGGATGTTACGGAAGGTGTTGTATCCCAACGAGGTGGAGTAGGGCTTTGCATTCTTCCCCCAACCTCTCTCATCTTTACCTCTTTTTTTAATGGGGGATTTCCCCTGCAAACTGAGCTTTAGAGTGCCCCAATCATTTTCTAAGTCCTAGGGCAGATTGCCCACTTCCCAACCTTGCCACGGCTTGCCTCTTTCGTTCCCCCACTTAGAAATGTCATAGAGCGTCTTTAGATTTTTCCCATCCATCGAACCTTTTAGCCTTTGCAGATTCTGGTTTCGTTCCATAGGTGGGTCCCCTAGAATGGAGTCTTGCCAGATTTTAATTTTTTTTCCCGTTTCTTGGCACCCAAGTGAGGTTGGGAGTGAAAAGGTCCATGGATTTTTTGCACAGAGTGTAGGTTGGGGACCCCTTAGTCTCTCTACAATGGTTTTCTATGCACCTATTCCTTGTGCCTCTGAAATATTTCTTCCATAGTGCTTCCTTGCTCCAAGCGATGTTCCCACTGACAATGTGCCATAACAGCTTCACCCCTAGAGCCAGGTTCTGTACTTGGATGTTTTTAAAATTGAGGCCTCCTTCCAAGAGAGGTTTGGAGATTTTGTCCCAGTTTATGAGGTGAAGTCTCCTGCCTGTTTTCTTCCCCCCTTCCCACAAGAAGCTTCTCTGCATTGCCTCTATTTTTTGAATTGTAGAACTTGGGGCTAGCAATAAAGAGTTCTGGTAGATGGGTACACTGGCCAGGACAGATTTGATAAGGACTATCCTCCCTGCTAGAGTTAGCCAGTTCACCCCCCAGGAGGAAATTCTCTTTTTTAGTTTGTCAAGTAAATGGTTCCATTGTGAGGCCCTTGGAGCAGCTTTGGAAATGGGGATTCCCAGGTAGGTGAAGGTCTCCCATTTGGTATGCCCTTCCATCCCTAAAACTCTGGAAATTCCCAGCATCTCTATGGGTGTAATGTTCCAACCATAAATTTTACTTTTTGATTGGATTATCTCACTTCCTGACATTGCAACATATGCATCTAGCTCCTCTTTGAATATTTTTTCAACTAACAGACTTGCCCCACCTAGAAGCAGGGTATCGTCCGCAAATTGCGCATGGTTGATTTCCTTTACACCTTGTGCTATTTTCAGTCCTTGGAGGTTTCTTTGGGTTCTGGAAGTTTCCAGCTGGTAGATTAGAACTGAGGCTTGAATTTCATATAGCATGGGCGAGAGAGGGCATCCCTGCCTCAAGCCCTTAGACGCTTTGAAAAAATTGGTTACTCTTCCATTTACCGTGGGGCCTATCCATGGTGATCCTATGCAAGCTCTTATCCAGTTCACGAAGGATTGGTCAAATCCGAACTTCTTCATTACCTCAAAAAGGAAATTATGATTAACTCTGTCAAAAGCATTTGCAAGGTCTAGTTTGATAATCATACCTTTATCTTTCCTGCGTAGGCTTGAGTGAAGAGCTTCTTGCACCAGAATTATGTTGTCTATTATTTGTCGACCTTTGATGAAGCCTCCCTGGTTCTCTGGAACTATTAGAGGGATAATGTTTTTCAATCTGTTTGCGATGACCTTCGTAAGAATTTTGTAACTTGTGTTACAGAGGGAGATCGACCTGAATTGGCTAAATCTCAGCGCTCCTTTCTCTTTAGGGATGAGTGCCAGGAAGGCTGAATTTGTGCTTCCTCCTAGCTTGTTGCTTGCTTGTGATTTTCTTATCATTTTGGTTAGGTCTGACTTGATTATTTCCCAACAATGCTGAAAGAATCTTGTAGTAAATCCATCCAGTCCAGGTGCTTTATCCGGGTGCATTTGGTCCACCACGTCTTTTATTTCTTGTTGTGTGACTTCCTCCATGAGCTTGAGATTGATGTCTTCTTTTATTAGGTTTGGGACAGTAGATAGGGGGTACATTTGGGGGTCGATGCTTGACCTTTACATTTTTGAGTAGAGAGTTCTGAATGTTTCAAAAGTTGCCTGCCTAATGCCCTCTGGCTTAGAGATTGTAACATTTTGGACTTGAATTTCTGTTACAATCTTATACTGTTTTCTTGCTTCCGCTTGCTTGTGGAAATAGCTTGTATTTTTTTCTCCTTCCTTCAACCATAGACTTCGGTACTTCTACCTCCAGTATCCTTCTTCCTCTCTGCAGGCTTTGTGCCATTGCCTTTGAAGTTGTTCCTCTTTAAGAAAGTCTTGCTGAGTAATCTCCTTCTTTTCCATAACAAACTGATGACTTTCCAGATGCCTTTGGGCTTCTAGTCGCTGGGCGATTGGATTAGTTTGATTCTTTGCCCATTCTTTTAGCGCGGCCTTAAGTCTTCTCAATTTTTCTTCCCAAACGTAAAATGCGGAGCCATTGACCTTGCTTGTCCAGACGCTGGAGACTTTGTGCAGAAAGTCTTTATCCTATATCCATGAGGGATTGAATCTGAAGTGGATGGGTCTTTGGACTTGGTCCTTCCTTAGCTCTAGGATGATTGGTTTGTGGTCAGAGGTGCTATGGGGGAGAATTTTTGAGGTGGCTGTGAGCCCAAGGGATAGGAACGAGATTTGGACAAGGAATCTGTCTAGACGGGCAGATATATGCCCCGGTCCTACCCTTCTGTTAGTCCAGGTGTAATGTCCCCTGGTCGGCTTAATATCCATTAAATCCCATGCTGAGATTAGGTACTCCACCCATTCTCTAGCTTGGTCCCTTACAATAGATCCTCCCCATTTTTCCTCTTGGGCCAAAGTTACATTTAGGTCCCCTCCTAGTATGATGTTTTCTAGCTCATTACCGGCTAAATAAATTAGGAGGGTTTTCCAACAATTCTTTTTTTCATCTATATGTTGTGGGACGTAGATATTGAAGAGACTTACCATTTTCCCTGACTCCCTATGGAGCAGTTGGGAGAAGATCCAATGCATGCAAAGGTCTAAGCGGATCAGATCTATTTTGGAGGCATTCCAAAGGGTGCAGAGTCCTTCTGACGTGCCTCTGGCATTTTCAGCTAAACCCTGACTGCTTTTCCATATGTTTTTTTAAAATTTCATAGAGTCCCATTGACTCATCTTGGTTTCCTGGATAAGTAGGATGTCTATTTTCGTTGCTCTGAGGATGTCCCTGAGAGCTTCTTCCTTATTTTTTCTACCTAGACCCCTACAGTTCTAGGAAGTTAACTTCATTGCTTACTTTGTGGACAGGAATGGCCTCCTTGGGAGGCCTTGGCTAGCTTCCTGGTTTGCCTTACTCCGATCATTTGCTTGATGGTTGGTTGTTCTCCTTTGAGAATGTCTTTGTAGGTTTCCTGGTCTCGTTCCACTTTTTTGGATTTCCTACCTCTCCTCGGCTTCTTTAGGGTGTCCCAGGCTTCACTCGCTCCTTCTGATTCGTTTCCTAATGAGATCTCCCCCTCCTCGATGCCTTGAGCCTCCTTGTTCCCTGGAGGGGAGACGGGTTTCTCCATTTCCTCTGTTTTTTTTGGGGTTCCACCTATATCTGGGACTTGGCCGTCTTTTTCTTCTTCATCCCGAGTTTCTTTGCTTGGATTCTTGGATTTGCCTTCCTTTTCCAGTGCTTTGAAGCTGTTTTCTATCTCTCTATTTCCAGGGTTGCTTTGAGTGGGGGCTGGGTTTTCCCTTCTTAGGATTTTGGATTTCAACCTTCCTTTCCAGGGTTGTTGCCAACTTGCCTCACCTGCTTTCTCTGTCCTTGAGGTATTTGGACAATTTCTCTGAAAATGTTCGTATTCGTGACATCCTCTGCATTTGAACGGGAGCTGCTCGTAGTCCAATTTTTGTAGGTGTTGCCATTCTCCTACCTTCAGTTTTACCGCTTCTGGCAGTCCTATTTCCAAGTCAACTTCCACACAAATTAGTGCACAGGAATATTGGTCCTTTGGATCGACTCTGTCAATGTAGTGCCCTAGTCCGTTCCCAATAGCTTGCAACGACGAGGAGTTCCAGCAGTGGATTGGCAGATTTGGGAGCCTGACCTAGACCGAGACGTCTTTTGGCACTTCCAAAGCTGGGTCGAAGTTTGGAGTCCATCAATTCAGATAAAGGCCCTATGTACCCATGAAGTATGGGCCATTCCTGAAGATTAGATCGCGGTCCTCTTGGGAGATAAATTCGAAAATATAGTAACCTCTTCCAACCACGTAGAAAGTTACGCTATTTTTTATTAATGGCCGCTAGTTCCTTTGGATCCAGTTGTCTGTTGTCTGAGCTGAGGGCCAGAGGCCCATGAACTGACCTACCAACCCTCAGTCTGAAAGGGAGATCACTACCTTCATTGGTTGTTCCGGGGGGAGAATGATCTCTGGGACGTCATCAAGTTTTTTTACAAAACTTGGTGCTTCCGTTTGGGGTGCTTTCTTTCTGCAAGCTGCTATTAGCTTCCTGAAGGATGTGGTTGGGGAGGGAGGGGGCGGCGGCTCCCCTCCACCCTGGCTTGGCATGGCTGTGAGAGAACGAACCCTAGGTCATTTTTCCTTGAAGCAATGCGGTCGAGCACATATCACTTTGGCTAGGGTTTTTTCTCTTTTTGTAGTTCATCTTTTGTTACTGTCTTCTTTTGTAAATTATTTATGTCCCTACACATTTCTTCACCTTCATCAAGAGTCCAAGTAAGATTTTATGGAGGCTTATTTGGTGTATAAGTTCCCTTTTTTGGTGGCATGTTGGCCAAGTATCACTTTAAACCTTTATTTTGAGGTGGTTCTGCTAGACAATATTCCTTTTATTGTATCTCCAAAATTTCATCCCTTCTGAGTACGAAAATTTCTTTTTTGTAGGTCTTTGATATTTCTTCTCTGCAATGCCACAAGACTGATCAAAATTGGATGTGCCAAGTGAAATTTATGGTAACTTCCCCACAACTTGCTGATTTGTTTCCTTTCCAAGAGATCTCACTTGTATAGCGTGACCCACACAAAATAATTGATATAAAATTCTGAAAATTGTACCCAAAATGCTACGGTCTGTCCACTATCCAATGTGACTAGTATCACTCAATTTGGATACTCTAGGAAGAATTTATGATTGTTTTACTCGGAACACCTGCTTGAGACTAGTCAATAGGAATAGTTAGATACCATATCTTCCATAGGGTGGATATACAAATGTAAGATGACCCAGAAGATGAAATTGTTATCAAAGATACCTTACTAATTTCTATGAATATCCTCTAGAGTTCAGGGTTTGAAATGTTACAAAAACAATTTTATAGAGAAAATTATGCAATGAATCAATTGAGGATGATTCGAGAACCCTATCTTAGAAAGGATGTATCTCCGAAAGTATAAGGCCTCAAGAGTTGAAATTTTAACCCAACGTACCTTGATTCGTCTGATAAATATCCTCCAAGACGTTCCTTCTGAATCTTTGTAGAAAAAAAATCATAGCAAAAATTCCAAGGTGTCTTAGATGTAGTAGCAAAACCCCAAGACCTTGAGATTTGATACCATATGTTAGGAACCAAATATCAATATAGCATAGAAAAAACTCAGAATAAGTACTCAACACCTTGAAAAAGAGATAAATTCAGATAATAAGCCTCTTCTAGGGGGAAACCTCCTTATGCCCACATAAATGTTCAATTACAAGATGATTCCAAATGAAAGTGTCTCCTTGGTATATATAGGAGACTGGGAGGTATAATTACAACTAATGGACTAAATTCGACATAAATAAAATAACATTACTAATGTAATATGCCCCAATTAAGTGGTAAGGAGCCACTGTTTAGGGCTTAACACCTTCATGATACTACAACCTTCTATTCATTCATGGTATTTGTTCTTCTCACCTATACAACAAAAATGTTAGTGAAAATTACAGAAAGGCATTTTGAGGAAAAGTAAATACTATATCTAATGAAAAAAAAAAGGGATACCTAGCTCTACATAATTGTTGATACTGGTTAAGTCCTAGATAACAAAGAAATGGCTATGAAATATTGATTAATCACATTTTTTTATATATGCATATGGTGGAAATTTTGGTGGTGCACTTTAGCAAGATGACAATGCAATGGCTATGCATTGATTAATGCGATCGATGGCTAACTTACATATGTTATAACGTTGGTGGATCATGGAAGTGATCGCTTGCGTTTTTATGGTGATTATGATATGTTTCAGTTAAAAGTTTGATGCTTATGCTATACATGATTGTTGGATTGTGTAGTGGTCGAGCAATTTATTTGAGTTATATCGGGAATGTAAACATGGGTGGGGCATTTGGAAAAGTGAATGCAAATGGTTGGATTATTATGTGGAATTGGATTATACTATGGTTTGAATGTGTTGATACTATCAATGCACTGGTTGATTAATGGTGTTAATGGATGGCTCATTGGCATGTACTATGAAGTAAATGAGATATGGGTGGAGGCGACGTGCATTTACTGCATGTCACCTTTACCCTTCTCATTGGCCACCACCCTAGTCAGGCTATTGTTTTGATCTCGTTGTTGTGTTCACGCTCTCGATTTCTAGCAGGGTGAAACCGCTCGGCCACCTCTCATCTTAAGGATTTCAATTAGTAGGTATGTTTCTTTTGGCCATTCTTGACTTCACTCTAGTTATGAAATGGTTTTGGCTCAGTTGTGTGGGTTTGTGTTTGTCCTATGTGTTGCAACTGTGCAGAATTTTGGATTCGAATGAAAATAGATGGTTTGACTCATATCAGTTTAAGTTCATTGGTTTTTTAGTCTTCCTGGGTGATATTTCTTTATTACCATTACGTGTCAGTTGAAGGGTTTTGTTTAAAATCATGGCTTGATGATTGTCTTCTCGGTTATTGGGTTTGATTAAGAGCCTTGTTTCCTTATTCGGCCTTGTCAAGGGGTTGTCTCCCATCCACAAGCATCACAGCCCCTTGCGCATACACCTTTAGCCTCAAAGTCTCACTGAAGTTAGCTCTGTTCCTCCTATGAAAGCTACTGTGAAAACCCTAAACCTTCTCGATCGAGGTTGCATAGGGAAACTTTCAAGCCTGTCAAGTGATTTCTAGTCACCATGGTCTATTACCTTGGATACGGGCTCACCCATGGGTCGTATAGCCATCATGTTGGTTTAGTTTCTTGTCACTACCTATGTGATAATGACATGAGCCCCACATTTCCAATTGCACTGCTAAGGGTCACAGTCGCTAGCCTGTTGCCAAAGAATCAATTTTTTGTTAAGAAAGGGCCTCTGGCATTTTTTTTTTGGTTCAGAGGTACATACCATTATCATGCTTGTTTGGTTTATTGATTCCCTCACCACATTGCCAAATTTTTGGTTATTATACAACCATTAGAGTGTTGCCTATGATGTTCGGATAATGGTTGGCATTAGTCACAGGGGTTTGGTGTTGTCACACATGTCACGTCCTATAGGTGATGTCTTGAGAATTAAAAGACTGGATTGGATATGTTTACTGCATCTTTTTACACTTGAATGCATGCAGCTTGGTCACTCACAGACGACTAAATAAATGGACCAGAATTAAGTTTTGAGTTATGCCATGGTTATATATATTGATGTGTGGTTATGGTAACTATGACACTATGGAATTCTCTCAGTTGTGCACCATGTATACTATGGATGGCTTGTTCTGTATGCCTAGTGATACCCCCAAATTCTAAGTGTGTTTGTCTTTTGCGATGGATCACTTTTGATGACAGTTGTGTGGGACTTTTGGCCCAGTTTTGAATAACACTAAGATATTTTATTTTTTTATAGTGGAATAGCTACATGTTTTTAGAAATTCGTTTTTGCATATCCTGTGTCTAAATGATGACTGTTGGTTGTATAGACAATTGCCTTTCAGGCATGACATGTGAGGTGTTGATTATTTTGATATTTCTATTTCATATATATGTATGGGAACGTATCATTATAGATATTGATTGGCTCTATAGAGACTCCATTATTATTTTTGGAAAACACCACTTTCAATTACAAACATAGATTAGGGAATGTATGGAATGGTGGATACAGATTGAGTGTTGTTGTTCACTGTTATAACATGCATAATGTAAGAATAAAGGGAACATAACCTTCTACAAATTGTGTGAAGTACTTATGTTTTGTGATAGCACTGTGTTGGATATTAATGGAAAGTAAAATTAAACAAATGCACAAGAATTGTTACTTAGTCATCTGATTGTTGGTTGATGCATTTTTTCCTTATTGCAAATATCTTATAGATTGCTTGATTAATATCATGAACAGTAAATGTTTTATTTCCCCCTCATTATCTCATTTTTTTCTAATTATAAACCCTTCACATATCCCATATTCATTTTGTTCACCCCCTGTTTTGATATTGATCACAGCTAAGGAATATTTTATGTTAGATTGGATAAAAGTGGCAGAATTTTGTGTGGATTGCAGTAAGGTTTATTGGTTTGTTTATAGTTGATTGTTGTTATCATTGAGCAGTGAACATATCTCTTCCCTTTCATTATATCATATTTTCTCTAATGAAAAAATCCTCATGTATCCCTGAACATTTTTTCCACCCCCCTGCTCATTGATTAATGTTAAAACAATTTGTATGGATTGGATTGCATGAGCCTGATACATTCTGAGCCAAATCTATTTCATATTTTAAGAGTTGTCCTGCATGGCTATTCAAAGAGACTATTTTCTAATCGATTACACATGTGGGATTCTTCAGTTGGATTGGGCAGGAAGTAGCTCTACATAGGCCTGAAAGGTCTCCTTTCCAAGTCCCGCAATGACACGTTGACTTCATGTATTTTGGACATCATGTTTTATTTTGAATATATGGAGTATTGTTTTTGAAATAATTTTAATTTTCATGAGTTGAAATTGCCAAAAGTATATATGTTGATGGCAGGCATAAGGAAGTGTGTTTTCTTAACTAATGGATTATGTTATGATGGTAGGATAGTTATGAACTAAAGGAAGTCACAAGGGGTCCCACCTACTAGTTATTATTTAATGATGATCCTTATTATAATTACTACCGGTCCCCCTAACTAAAAATTAGTTAAGGCCTTATGTTAACTTAACTAATAAGTTAGTTCAACTACTCTAACCAATTCTAAATTGTTAAAGGATGAACTAAGGAGAGGAACATGAGGGGGGATAGAAGAACAAAGCATGCTAAGGTTTTATCTTTGAGTTATGTTGAGATATTTCAGTTTTCATTCATTCATATATTCATCATAGCCTCATTCTCTTTTGTGATAGTAGGGTCTTATTGTAGACAACAACATTCAAGGATGAATCTAATCATTCAGGTAGTTGTTCTCCAGAGGTGTTGATCTATCTTTGATAGTCTGTGTAGACTTGTCTGTTTGTGAATTAATTTTCGTGAGTGATAAAGGCTATTGTGTAGATTCGAGTGGGAAAAAATCTATGGCAAGATGATCCATCTTTTAGAGTTCAGTTTTTGGTTTTCTATCAGAGGTCCTTTTGTATGTTCCATCAGGGATTTCTAAGTTTGACTTTGGTCCAAGATTTATGTGTGAAGTTTTGTAAAGACAATGACTCTTTGGTGAATTTAAATGAAATAAGGGATTTATTTATGTCTCATCTACATTGATTATGGCCTTGGTGTCTTTACTTATGTTCTTACATTTATTTCAGCAACTGATGTTTTCTAAAAAATACATAAAAAGTAAATTTCCAACAACCTTTTTGTTGGTAAAAGACTAGACTAAGCACTTGTAATTAATACTTGTGAGTTAGGATATATGTTTTTTTTGGCTATAAACATAGGGTGATATTCCCATCTACTTTACTTTAGCCAAGTAAAGTATGAAAATGCTTGAGTAAGATCAATTCATATCTTGTCCTCAACAAGGTGGTGATGGTGCCACGTGTCATGTAGAGATGATTCTATGTGTCAAGAGGATTTGGAACCCGTAGGTGAAAATCCAAGAAAATATGGGTCGTTCATCGAAGTTTGAAAGATCGGAAAGGATATATGGTGGTCAAGAATGACAATGATGACAAAGGGATCGATGATGTAATGAGATTTGTTGATCAGGGGTGAGTTATATTTAATCCCCACTGTATATTTTCGAAGAACCCCTTATAGTTTAAATAATGGACGATGATGTCATGAGTGACATGGCATGACAACATGTCTGGAGGACAATGGGTGTCAACACTTGGTTCGTCATAAGGTCAAGAGTGGGCCCTCTTGGGTCCAGACCATTGGATGGTTATTTCACAATCTCCAACCGTTGGATCTACGGGAAGAAAGATATGGATCATTCATCGTAAATGGAATATTTGGAAAGGTTATGTGTTGGGTAAGAATGTCAACAACGAAGAAGGAGTTGACGCGATGAGGATCGTTGGATTTATGGGCCAGTGGATCTGGTCCATTGAACTAGATGTAATGTCATCGGATAAAAACATAATGGAAGAGTGGGCCTTATGTTCTGAGCCCTATAGAATCATCGACTCAATTAGATTCTTTGGATGAGAGGCATGTGGACCATTGGATCTAGAGTAATCCTGACTAATGGATTATCATTGGAACTTGTGGTTGGGTCTAGAGTAAGCCTGACTAATGAATCATCATGATTAGAGGTTATGTGGGATTGGAATGAGGGTTCGAAGAACTATGTGGTCAACACCACGTCAGAGCCATAGTTGTGCCACATTGATTGACACTTGGGATAGGTATCCATGTGGAAATGAGGTTGTAGTGGCCAATGAGGCTCAAGAAATCTTTAAATCCATAATGTTTGATCCAAAGATTGGTTTTGAGCATGATGATAGTCATTGGAAATCTCTTGACAAGAAGAAGAAAATGGTACCCTCAAAAAGAGGCATTTAGATGATTGAGAAAAAGTGAATATTTAATACCCCATACCTAAAAATGGCACATAGGGGTTCAGGTGTGTTACAAAGTGGTATCATATTAGGATACAAAACTAGGCTTGGATGGTTCGGAGATCAGTCGAAGAAGTGGTATAATAAGACCAAGATGAGCCTTTTGGAAAGAGTTTCTCTGCATTTAAAAGCTTTTTTTTTATCTACAAAAACCCCTTGAGGAGGAGGGTAGTAGATTGAAATTTTATCTTAGAAACTCTTGTTGAATTACAATAGAGGAATCATGTTGTTCTTTTGTCAAATTGATAACTAATCTTACAAGAGTAGGAATAAGCTGATAGGAATTGATGGTGGAATCCTATTATAGGATTGTATGAGTGAAATAGTGGTTGTAATACTTCCTATAAGTATAGACCATTAGAGTCATGGCTATTGGGATTGTGGTTTATATAAGGGATAAGATCCTTGTGAGAAATAACTTGTGATTAAAGGAATTTGGTAGGGATTGATATGACCCTTGGAAGTATTTAGTACTGATTAAATAAGAGACTAAATCATGTTTGTATAAGTCCCGAGGTCTAGAGGATTGGTGAAAAGTTGCAAGGTCATTTTATTTGACCCATAATGGATGAACCTTGTTGCTAAAATAACCTAGTTAAGAAGAGAAAAAAAATGTGTTCTTTGAACTGATAATAGTCCTCATTAAAGGTTGAAAATGACATAAACATATGAGCCATTTTATGAGCTCATGGCTATACAAAAATGTGTATAGGCCTATTAACATGAGTACTTTTTTATGCATGGAAATGCAATATGAAGACATGCTATAAGCATGCATGTAACATGAAAATAGGCATAGTATAACCTGTAGTAGGTTGTAAGGTATTGTCTATTGATGGACCTTTTAGAAGAGAATGACCTGATGATATCAAGGAAAATAACAACATAAATGATATGTTAATAATGTTAATGCCTAGTGCCTTATAATGATAGGGTTGTAATGATAAAATAAATATTGATATAAAGACTAACAAAGGTAGTGTTGGAGAATTACCAGATGACCAATGGGTCAGGATTACATCTAGAGGTGGATGAAAACCATACATAAACATATGGGTATGCTCATATAGAAATAAAGGGGAATCTAGGAAAGGGTTTCCTTGGTAGAGGTCTATGGACCCATAGTGAATTGAGGCATGAAGGGAGGTTAAAGTTGTTATCTTGTTGTCTTGGGTAATGTTGTAAATTGCCTAGTTTATGACTTTTGAATTACAAATTGCTTGACTAGCAAAAGGGAGAAAACGGCCTCTTCCTGGATATTTCCATGAAAGAAGGAAACCTAAGTATAATTATGCCTATGAATATTGTTATTTGATTGACTGTAAAATATCAATAGAGAAGGATTATAGTGAGATCAAATAAGTGAATATGAACGATATAAAATGTGCAAGTGATGCACATGTATGATGTATGAGTATGTGTATACTAAAGGCATGATATGACTGCCTAAATAAGTGAAATGTAAGGTAAGAATTGTACTTTCCAGGATTGAATAATGCCATGAATGCATGGCTGCACCTATAATGGAGGGTCTAAATATCTTTTTTAACATAATATCTTGAGGAAGTATGCCATTCCTCATAAAGAGTTGAGATAAAATACTAAAATAGCAATGAGCAAGAGTGACCTTTTTGTTGGTTGTTATCTTATAAAGAGGGAAACATAGTGTTGATTAATCATATGAGACTTGTCATAAGAATGGTTGTAAGATCTCTTAGAGAAGGATTTGGAAGTTTGAAATGTCCATCTGTGTGAATGGCATGGAAAAAGGTTCAAGTAGTGAACTTGCATGATGAATATTTATCTATGATTGTATATGCTTGAGTGCATGGAATGAATGCATTACAAGGTTATCTGATGTGAAGGATGATATTAATACCAAATGAATATAAATGAATGATATAAATATGTGCAATGGATGCACACGTGTGATGCATATGTACATATATAAATGAAAATAAAGAGGCATGGTAATACCTCCCGACTAAGTGAAATGTGAGGCAATATTTGTACTTGACTGGATTGGATAATACCATGCATACATGGCTGGCCCTATGTAGAAGTGTCTGAAATTTTCAGTTTAAATAATATCTCGAGGTATGCCACTCCTCAGAGAAAGAGCTAATATGAAATGTTGAGAGGAAAAGGAGCAAGACTGCTCCGTTGATTTACATAGAAGGAAAGGTGAGAATGCCTTTGAGAATCTCATGAACAAATCATGAGTTAAATAATTTTAAATAAAAATATGGATATGAAATTTTAAAGTGTGTTGGTGGTGGAAACACACAACATGCTAATTCATGTGATTAAGTGCATGAAAGAACATCTTCAAAGAAAAATTGTTAATATAATAGTGCTTAGTTGAATGCAAATATGAAATGCATAGTAAGAATGCAAGCTTATATTCCTTATGGAATATTTGGAAATAATTTGAAATGACAAAGCTAACTCTGACTCGAGTTTTAGGTCATATCACATAAGTGATGGATATGCAATAAGGAAGTTTCATGATGAGACAATTCCATGTGGAGGAACTATGTGAGAAATCTTTTAGGAGAACATATTCATAATGTTAATGACTATAGGAAAATTAGAAAATAGACTACAAAGTCTATTTGTACAAGAATCCTAGATTACATTTTGAAATACTGTGCATTAGTGAAAACAAATACACAAATGAATGTCGACCATTCTAATTCCTAATGGTAATGTGTAGAATGCACAGGTTCATAATTCATTGTGAACTAAAAGCTTGTTGTTGTAACATGATGACTTAGGTCAATATGAAATTGACTGAGACTGCTCAAGGAAGAGAGAAGGAGGATCATAGGAGGGATAGATTTCATAAGCAAAGAAGAAGAAAAGGTTTTATACTTTTCTCACTCTAAAACTTTGAATAATGAGATAGAGTTGTATGCTTTAAAAGAAAAACTTTTGAAAGGAAAGTAAGCTAATAAGTATGTTTACATGAATAGGATTGATTGAGCCATGTTAAGTAAATACAGTGAGGCCTTAGAAATAAATCAGTTGAGATGAAAGTTCCAGGTTGTGTAGAAGGAGTTGGAAAAGGGGAAGAATCCCTTAACTCCTTTCTTTTTGTCTGATGTGTTTCTCCGGGATAAGAGAAAATTGAAAGACTAATATGTGAAAATGTTTAAGACATGAGAATGTTGTTGGCTATAGGACACTGAAACAACTAAAAGTTTGATTGTGATTTCACTCAAAAAAACATTGAGGATAATGTGACAAGTGCATATAGATATGCTAGGACATATCTGAGAATGTTTTCTAATTTAAATGATATGGTACATGTATTTTTATTTAACATGATGGATAATGTAATTATGAATGTGATGTTGTATGTCATGTGTAGAAAAATATTGGAGTTTTTGGGGAAGACAGTTACCAATGATGGAAAACCTTAGGTAGATAACACTTTCAAGATGGATGTTGTTGAAATATTGATGAAGGGACTTTGAGAGTTTCCATGAAGAACCACTAATGAGGTAATATCAAAGAATATGATGGAATCCAAAACAAGTATAAAAGTGTTCATGCCTATGTGGAATAAGGCATGAAGAGGTTGGGTAAGAATACATTCTAAAATATTTATTATTTTAATGATATGCATGTGTTTTAGAGTGGTTGTTGTATGCCAATGATACCCAAGTAGGGTATAATTTAGGAGAGAGAGACATGAAGGATATAGGGAGGAACCTATGACATTCAAGGATGATTGAGATCCTTGCAATAAATTCATGAACTAATGTTTCATGAATGCATTGACCAATCGAGAATGATTGGGAACAATAGTGCTCGTGAGAAACATATTGACTTAATGCATTGAGGAAATGCATGTTTACATGAGAGGGAAGGAAATGGACTACCCATTATGGAAGAAGTACCTTCCAATACTCTACCATAGTTTTAAAATGGTAAAGAGAGGAATTTTGTGGCCATAGATGTTGGCACCTTGGTTACTAGTGAAGAAATAATTGCTTGAATACAATTATATGAAGTTTTAATTTCATATCATGATAAGATGAATTGAGGCCATGATCAATTTGTGGTAGGGGGCACACTCATGTTGTAATAATAATTGCTGATAAAGAATCCATGTGGTAATAGGTTGGGTGAGTTCCAATACTCCAAGGAAAAGTCCCTAATATGTAATGTGGTAATTTGAGATCAATACGAGGGTGCATTGTCTGTGAATGTGACCCTGAACATTAACACATTGATTAAACTCATTTAATGTTGGATTTCATTTGGAAAATCTTGGATGCTGAAATGATGCATGGGTAAAGAAGAATATTTCCTTTTGATTTATATATTTGAATAGATAAAAGTGATTTAAATGTTAATATGCACAGTTATGAAATTTTTGTGAGCCACTGCAAGTGTGAAATGAAAGTATAATGTGCAAGTGAATTAAGAATGGTTTGGTTGTGTGAGTATTGAAATTGCAAGAAAGAAGGGTCTTGGATATGGTAGTGTTGTAAGCCCATAAGGAAAACCAATCCCTGCTGATTATAAAAGAGCCAAACTTCCATGAGAAAGAAATATCAGGATTGTGGAATTAGATTCTTATATGGAATAGATTGAAAATGGAATTGTGAATTAGAAAAATATGTGGGTAATAGATTTGAAAAGAAGTTTGATTGACAACTAAATCCTAGGTAGGTAAGATGGATCGCCTAAGGGATTGTATAATAGAGAAAGGGATTCCCGATATGGAGATCCCAAAAGGCGAGTGACCGCAAGGAAGACCAGATTTTGATTGCTCATGTGAGGGAACTCGGTCGAGTCTTTAAATTTTTTTCATTTGTTGAATGGGATCATGCACAGAATTGGTATGTCAAGGAAGGAAGTGAGTCGAGTTAATGATACATCCATATGGATGCAAAACCATAAACTACTCAGATAAGTATTATGTTGATTGTAAACTTCCTCTTTAACTATGGACAATAATAAAATGTTTTTACATAAAAATTGAGATTAATATGATTGTTGTTTGAAACTGTTGTAGGCATGTATTGAATGCCAAGGGCCTGGGAAAAGAAAAAACCAAGAAAAGGAATAACATTATTGATACAAATAAAAGAAGAAGGAATGGTAGGTATTTCTAAAAATAACACTAAGGACAATGTTCTTTTAAGGGGAGGGTATTGCAACACCCTTTTCCCCCCAACTTGTAATTAATCATAATTAGTGATTTCCATGCAATGGTATGCAAATATTGTAACTATGTTATTATTTAATTGTAACTACCAACAACTGACTATGGGGGTGAAGCCTTAAAAGTACTAGCCATGATATCACTAGAGGAATGAGAGGGGGTTGTATTAAGATAAAGGGCCCCAATCCACCTTGATAAAATATTTAATTTGGAAGTATTCATATTATTTCCCTTAGCAGAGATTTCAAAGAAAATAGTTTAATTAAGGGGGTTGGTAGTTGAAAAACCCAACCACCCTAATGAATGGAATTAGTGAGATCGGAAGAG
>CBVK0100485004.1:0-19006 GCA_900067695.1 Picea abies
TATAGGTGGAACAACAATAAGTTGGATTTGGAAACTGCAAAAGGTTGTTGCACTTTCAACAACACAGGCAGAGTATGTTGCTGCTACAGAGGCTAGTAAAGAGATGATTTGGTTACAAAGGTTTATGGAGGAATTGGGAAAGAAGCAGGAGAGCAACAGGTTGTATTGTGATAGTCAGAGTGCCATTCACCTTGCAAAGATATAAGCCTTCCATTCGAATACTAAGCATATATAGTTGAGGTACCACCTCATACGATCCACCTTGGAAGATGGACAATTGAAGCTAGAAAAGATACACACTAGCCAGAATCCTGCAGACATGTTAACAAAGGGAGTAACCAAGGAGAAACTTGTGTTCTTGCTCAGTTTCAGTTGGTCCTAAAGAATGAAGATGAAGATGAGAAATTTTCCAGGTACAAGAAGGTTCATAGTCCAACATAAACAACAGCGGTGGAGTTGTTGAGATCAGTCTCCAAGTGGGAGATTGTTGGTTGTGGAGCCTGATTATCTTCCTGATTTAGAGGTATTTTACTTTCAGCTGTATTTATACCCCATGAAGTATTTACACCCCAGAGGTATGTACACTCTTCCACGGGGGGGAGTGCAGAGGGGGGGTACCCCGTTTGTAGGGTCCAGGGGGTCTGGGGGCAAGCGGGCCCCCAGCGGGGGTTTGGGGGTGAAGCCCCTGAAGCAAAAATTGCCTTGTAAAAGTATATTGTAATTTCATTGTAAATTTGGACCATTCATTATAAGGTCGCAGATCTAACGATAGAGATTATGTTAGGGTTTTTTGCCCTAGAAGAAAACCCTCTTTTATGAGGGAAATGTATTGCGGCTATGTAGGTTGGCAAGTATTGTATTCTGAGAGAGGAGTCTATGAGAGAAAGAAGAGGAAGTTACAATGGGTTTTTCTGTAGGTTGTATCCCTTGATTTTGCTGGATAATAAAAAAGAAAGGACCTGGCAATTTCTCTGGTGGATGTAGCCCACACTGGGTGAACCACGTAAATCTCTCTCTCTCTTGTATTGTGTATCTTCTGTGTTTTATTTCTGCATTTTTTTTATTTTATTTCTTCGTGGTCCTATTTTTCTAACAGATAAATCTCTCCTCCTTTGTTATCAGTGGAAAAGGTATCTTTCCATCCAGGGCTGCTCCCCCTAATTGAACTGTCCTTGGGGATACTCCCCCTGACTGAACTCTTCCTAAAACTGATCCCCCAACCTGAAATGTCCTCTTTATGGTGCTTCCTCGTGTAAATATAAGACATATAATATAAGCATTCAAAAGAATTCATTTTGGATTAGAAATTAATCCGAGTCTCTCAAGAAAATACTCAAAGGCTTCCCTTGGAAGCGGTTTTGTAAAGATGTCTGCCACTTGTTCTTTTATGCCCACATATTCAACTTTGATGTTATTCTTTGCAACCTGTTCCCGTAGAAAGTGATACTTTATTGGAATGTGCTTAGTCTTGGATTGCATCAACGGGTTCTTTGAGATACTGATGGCGCTTGTATTATCACAATAGATTAGAATGGACTCATCATACTCAACCTATATATCTGTCAAGGTTTGTTTCATCCATTGAACCTAAGTACAACATCATGTTGCTACAATATACTCTGCTTCGATTATAGATAAAGATATTGATGATTGTTTCTTTCTTAGCCAAGATACTAAACAGTCACCCAAGTAGAACGTTGCTTCACTAGTGCTTCATTGGTCATCAATGCAACCTTTCCAATCTGCATCTATGTAGGAAATAATTGATAGATCCTTTCCTTTTGGATACCATAATTTAAACTCTTTTGTTTCTTTGAGATATCGGGAAATCCTCTTGACTGCTAGGACATGTGATTCATTTGGTGATGCTTGAAATCGTGCCAGCTGTCCATCTTTCTGCATTACATCTATTCTAGATGTTGTCACATTTGGTAAGCTACCAATCATCGAACTGTATTGCCTCTGGTCTATAAACTTTCAATCATCATCTTTTCTCAACTTGCAACTGGTTTTCATAGGAGTGGTAACTGGTTTGCAATATTCCATTCCAAACCTATTTAGCATTTCTCTTATATACTTAGTTTGAGAAATAAGAATTCCTTGGTTTCTTTGACATATCTGAAGACCCAAAAAGAAGGATAGTTCTCTGAGTAATGACATTTCAAATTCATTCTGCATATCCTTTGCAAATTTATGGCTTAACCTATCATCATTGCTTCCAAAAATAATATCATCAACATAAACTTCAATTAATAAAATACTGTCTTGAGTTACCTTGATGTAGAGGTTGTTATCTACACTTCCTTTTCTGAACCTTTCTTGTTGTAGATATTTATCCAGTGTAGAGTACCACGCTCTAGGAGTTTGTTTTAGACCATACAAATCCTTATTCAATTTGCACACATAATCTGTGTTTTCTGACAACTGAAATCCTTCTTGTTGTTCAATGTATACTTCTTTTTCAAGTTCCCTTTTCAGAAAAATTGATTTCACGTCCATTTGATACACTTTAATATTATTGGAGCATGCAAAAGCTAAGAGAAATCAGATTGCTTCCATTCTGGAAACTAGGGAAAATGTCTCTTCAAATCGATTCCTTCAACCTGTATGTATCCTTTACATACCAATATAGCTTTGTTCCTTGTAACATGTACATATTCATTCAATTTATTTCTGAAAACCCACTTTGTGCCAATCACATTCTTATTCTTTGGTCTTGAAACCAATTCCCAAGTGTAATTCTTCTCTATTTGATCCAATTCTTCATCCATGGCCTTATTCCATAATTCATCCTTGCTGGCCTTTTCAAAATGGTTTGGTTAAATCGTATATAAGAGTGCTAGGTGCATTTGTTCTGGTGAATGAATTCTTCTTCTAGTATCAACTCTTTCATCTTTGTTTTTGATAATATGATCTAAAGGATGATTCTTTTGTACTCGTTTGCTAGGTGTCTTTGGAGGCACTTGCTGAACTTCATCTTCTACTTCTGTCTGATCTTCTTCATCTTCGTCTTATACTTCTTCTTCATCCTTTTATTCTTCTTCGTAAAGTTGTTCCACTGATTCATTTCCTTCTTCATTTGATTCTCGTCCACCTGTTTCATCAATTGTTACATTGATGCTTTCCACAACTTTGTTCAATCTCAGATTGTAACACTTGTATTCTTTCCTTGTACTTGAGTAACCAACAAGTACTCGTTTGTCCACACAAGAGTCAAACTTTCTCTTTCTTCCATCTTCTCTTTTGATCTAGCATTTGATTCCAAATATTTTGAAGTTCTTCACATTTGTTGGTCTTCCTTTCCATAGCTCGTAGGGAGTTTTGTCATTATTTTTTCTGAGCATTACTCTGTTTTGAATGTGAATTTTTGTATGCACTACATGTGTCCAAAACATATCTGTCAATTTCGAATCCATTAGCATTTTTCGAGCCATTTCTTGTGTAATTAACATCCATAATGTTCCTTTGTCTCTGAACCAGTCTTTGAACAAATATATGAATCCATGCTCTCATCCACTATCATATATTTGTCCAAAACTGCTAAGTGTTCTTAAAAATCCATCTATGGCCATACTGTCCAAGACTCTACTGCACAATTATCCACAATGCTGACCCATTTATTACTATACTATCATGAAGTCTTCACTACTACAAATATCAAACTATACTTTTGCTAACTGACTACTCTGGATCTGTCTACTCAAACTCTGCAAGATGCTCGAAGGATGGTTCCTTGGTCTGTAACATCTATCACATAGACTCCCCCTGACTAATATTCATGTTATCTGGGAGTCTCTAAGCCGGATGGCTTAGAACAATTCCTTCTCTGATGTGTACTCATCATCATCTTCATTGGTAGATTCATCATCTCTCTGAGCTCTAACTTCTTTCTTTCTATATGTGGATTCATATTTCACTACAATGCATGAAAGTACAATCTCTTGAACATGTTATTTATTTACCCGTCCTTCTTTTCTTTCAATTATTTTCCAAACATTTATGTATCCGACATCTTTCATTTTCTCTGTAGAATTTTTTTCATCTTGTTTTATTGCCAATCTTGCAATCTCTGGGACTTGGTCTTTGTTCACCTGTTCTTCATGTTTTCTTATCCATACTTTATTATATCTTATACCAATGTTCTATTTCATGGAAGTATCGATCATGCTTCTACAATTAGTATCTATATGTCCATAGTTGATCCAGATGGATCTAGGGAACATCACAAAAGTCTCAGAAGCGTCCCAGGAGGCTCAAAATGGATTCAACAGACAAAAAAGGGAAAAATTCAAAGTTTCAAAAACTCAATTAAAATGGAATTATCGTGAATATCACGTTGCAATCTTTCCAATGATGCAAACGACTCGTCAAACAGAGTTATGGATCAAAAAATATAAGCGGTCAAAGTTTTGGTCAACCCAACCCGATCAACAGGGATGAGTCAGCATCTGTATAGTCTATGTGGCAAGTGCAGAGAGTGACACATGTCATTATGATGTCAACATGATGTCAGCATACCATGTGGCATCACTAGAGGCTGCCACGTGTCACTCTAATTTGGGCTTTTTAGAGCACCACGTGGATGAGTAAAAATGTGCCATGTGGCACCCCGGGTGTCACAACGTGGTACCACCCAGAAGGTGCCACGTGTCCAAGATGATGTAATCATGCACAAGTGGGTGAATTAATGTATGCCACATAGCCCAATAGGGAGGATCCACATGGCAGCCCTGAAATGCACAATGACCCTCTGTGGAAAAATATTTAAAAATATATATATATCAGAACTCCACAAAAAATGGTGACAGTTCTGCCATATCTGGTATGATCCACCAGATAGCTACCCACCAACTATACGCTAGAATCAGTGAGCATCTTCACTATATTTATCAAGAGTTCCGCCAAATATAGCACATGCGTCGCCAATTTAGTCGCTCCACCAATTTTGCACCTTTGCCAAAACGGTTCACTATATTTAGCCAGAAACTACCAAATTTCAATGAAATGGAGTGGAGTCCATTGGATTCGATCCTAGGACCTCTGATAACTAAGTTCTAAATTTAGTTGCGCCCACCAATGCACCATAACCACTCATTATTTCATAACCACTCGAAAATAGTATAAAAGGAGGCTTCTGGTTCAGAGTTTGGGGCAGCATAAGACACACCAGTACATGGAGCATGAGAGACAAAGTCTGAGAATGCCCATATAGATATGTACAAACTGTATGGTCTGGTACGTATTTTGGGCATGTAAACCGAGGTAAGGGTGCCTCTTGGGTTCAAAAAGTGTCCGAATTGGATTGAAGCGTGGAGATAGTCATTTTTAGGTAAAATGATGCCATGAACGCAGTGGTGGTGATAATTTTTTGATATGAGAAAACAAAATGTAGCTTATCTCCAGAATGAGTAATTTATTGCAGACGCAGTGGCACGGTAACTGAGGCAGGGGTGTCTCTTGGGCCTAAAAGTGTCCGATTAGGATGGAGATGATTTGACAGTCATTTTTAGGTGATTCAGCGACGCGAATCCAATGACAATGTCTGTTTTTGCAGCAGAGCTTCACATAAGCAAGCTAAGTTATGGAGAATTCAATGCAAGCATGTTTTTCATTATGTTGTTTTTTCATTAAATGTTGTAGCATAACATGCTTGTTATAGGTCTGAAGGAGCATAGAGAGGTTGCAGCAAGGCAACAAGATCAACTTATTCCTTCTATCTATTATATTCTTCTCTTTTTTCACATCAAATCAATCAGTTATATGTGACAAAGAAATTGTGGCACTTGCATGATAAGTGGCAAATGAAGCAATTCTGAATCTCATGGTTTCAGGATCTTTGTATGGGTTGCATATTTATGCTTGGATCTGAGCAATAGATCTAATGTTGATGGGGGTCATATCTTATTCTTCCTCTTCTTATGTATTGAGTATGTGGGCATGATGTCCATGTCAGCATCATGGATGCCTCATGAGTATAAGAAATTTTGAAGTTGTATACATTCCTGATCACATTCTGATCTCTTGTTGCCATCACTGAAAAGGGACTTTGGACTTGTAACTTGTAAAGGAGAGACATCATTATAGCGAAGAGAATAAAGTGGTCAGGCTTTGGAGCATGACCCAGAGGGGTAGCCCATATCGGGTGAACTCTGTTATCAAGGGAAGTGTCATATCTATTATGTATCTTATGTTATGTTGATTTTATATGAATTTCCGAACATAGGATTTTAAACGCAAGCATGACATATCACACATAAGGAAAACTAAAGAGTTTTCATTCACTTCGAATTCAAGAGCATAAGAATTAAAATTTACCTTTAATTGAACATCACTCAAGTAAAATGATTTATAACTGACCCTTTTGAAGGAGTGACATAAACAACCAATTATTGGAAAATTATTGCCCCAATTTTAGATCACGTGGTATCAGAGTAGGATTTATACCAATTGTAGGCGCTGAAGCTAAGAATGACAAGGTCACCAAATCAATCATTGTTCGATGAGCTTCAAGAGCTCAACCAAATTATTCAAGAAGAGAATGATGGATTGAAGACATTGTTGCATTTTGAAGAAGAAGAGAATCAAAGGTTGCAGGAGCAGTTGCAAGCCATGAAGATACAGACAAAGGAAGGCTCTATGAATGAGATGATGATAAGACCATCTAGTGACCATGGAAACTTCATCGGTTATGGGTGTGAGCATGATAGTGCAAATGCATGCACACTTTTTCAAGCAAATGAAGATGACCTACATGCATCCATAAACCAAGGAGGATTCCTAGGAGAATCTTCCACCGATCCTTCTCAACTGGACACATATCAAGAAGAAGACCAAGGGTCCTAGTTTGAGGTGGATGTAAATAAACCATGTTTAGTTCCTTTCTTGATTAATGTTGATGATTCTATTGAAATCCTTGAACAACATACTTCTTGCATCATCTTAAAGTTGATGAGAAAAATGGGATATGAAGGAGGAGCTTTTGGAACCAATGGCCAAGGTATTGTGGATCCCATCAAGGTAGTGGTTTCGACTTGATATTCTAGGATAGGATATGTCCCAAAGGATGTTGGAGAAAGATCCAAAACCATTTGGGAAGAATACCCCATGACAGTCACTGAGACTCCATATATCAACAATTCATCATGAGATGAAAGAGATTTAGTGCAGGCTGAGAGCACAACTTCTCATGATTGAGGATTCGAGACACATCCAGGGAAGGATGAGAATCACAATGACAGAGTTGAGACCAAATCTTCTTTCTAGTCTAACTCCAGAGAAAACTCACCAAGGTATAAGAAATATCGAAAATCTAAAATGCCATTTGATTATAAGAATGTTAATCATATAAAACAGATTTATTTGCAAAGACCATGCACTTTTTATGGATTGAATAACCACGTAGTGTCCCAGTGTTGGAAGAGAAAATCCTTGTGCAGGAAGGTTATGGAAACTAGGAGAAGGGTGAGGATGGAATATTGCTTTCCACCCATGGAAAAGAGCAAGGGGAATGCACCTTTGAAGGAGAAAGGCTACTGAAACCATTGTAGAAGAGATGGGAATCATGAGGACACTTGTTCAGCCTTACATCCAGATCTATGTCTAAAGAGGGACAAGAAGACCAGGAAGACACCTCCGAGGGAGACAACCAGTCAGGGAGTTATGCAGGAAAATTCACCACCAAGAGAAGACCAACTACCAGAGAAAGGACAACTCAGTAAAGAGGACATGTTCGGAAAAATGGTTGAAAAAATGGGGAAAATACTTGAGTTAGTGAAGAGTGGCCATCTTTTATAAATCACATGTTGCGATTCAGACCCCGTAGAAGGGTATTGTGTAAAAGTGATAATTGTTGATATCACTTCTTTTTCTGGCACATGTTGATATTGTTAGGCCTTGTGAGGTAGTTTGGGTATGGGTTTCTTATTGTAAGTCCAATGGACATGAAAATTATAATGTAATGACTTTTGGGGACCAAAATTCCTTTCAGTTGGGATGTGTGATCCAGATGGATCTAGGGAACATCACAAAAGTCTCAGAAGTGTTCCAAGAGGCTCAAAATGGATTCAGCAGACAGAAAAGGGAAAACATTCAAAGTTCCCAAAACTCAATTAAAATGGAATGATCGCGAAGAGCATGTCACAATATTTTCAATGATGCAAACAACTTGTCAAATGGAGCTACGGATCAAAATATATAAGCAGTCAAATTTTTGGTCAACCCAGCCCAGTCAGCAAGGATGAGTCAACATTTGTACTGCTGACGCAACATTAGTATGGATGAGGTTAGCATCCATACAACCTACATGGAAAGCGCAGAGAGTGACATGTGTCATGATGAGGTCATCATGATGTCGACATGCCACATGGCAACACTAGAGGCTACCACATGTCACTTGTATTTGGGATTTTTATGGGGCCAAGTGGACGAGTAAAAATGTGCCACGTGGCACCCCTAGGTGTCACCACATGGCACCACCCAGAAGGTGCCACGTGTCCAAGATGACACGGAGATGAATTCATCATGCACATGTGGGAGAATTAATGGATTCCACGTGGCCCAATAGGGAGGTGCCATGTGGTATCCCCGAAATGCACAATGACCCTCCATGAAAAAATAGTTAAAATATATATATATATCAGAAATCCACCAAAAATGGTGGAAGTTCCTCCGTATCTTTTATGATCTACCAAATATATCTACCCTCCAACTGTACACCAGAATCAGCTAGCATCTTTGCTATACTTAGCAATATTTTCACCAAATATAGCACATGTGCTGCCAATTTAACCGCTCCACCAATTTGGCGCCTCCTCCAAAATAGTTCATTGTATATAGCCAGAAACCACCAAAATTCTGCCAAATGGAGCGAATTCCACTGGATTCAATCTGGGGATCTCCTCTAACTAAGTTCTAAATTTAGCTGGGCCCACCAATGCACCAAAATCACTCATTATTGCATAACCGCCTGAAAATAGTATAAAAGGAGGCTTCTGGTTCAGAGTTCGGGGTAGCAGATGACACACCAGCACAAAAATCATGAGAGATGAAGTTTGATCACGCTCATATGCATCTGTATGGACTATACGTCCTGGTACAAATTTTTGGCATGGAAATCGAGGCAAGGGTGCCTTTTGTGTTCAAAAGGTGTCTAACTTGGATTGAGGCGTGGAGATAGTCATTTTTAGGTAAAATGAGGCCACAAATGTAGTGGTGGTGCTATTTTTCTAATCTGAGCAAACATTTTCTAGCGTAACTCCATAATGAGTCATTTATTGTAGAGGCAATGGCATGGTAACCAAGGCAGGGGTGTCTCTTGGGCCTGAAAGTGTCTAACTCAGATGGAGACGATTTGACAGTCATTTTTAGGTGATTCAGCAAGGCAAATCCAATTACAAGGTCTATTTTTGCTACAGAGATTCACATAAGCAAGCTAAGTTTTGGAGAAGTCAATGTAAGCATGCTTTTCATTATGTTTTTTTGTCAATAAATGTTGCATCATAGCATGCGTGTTATAGGTCTGAAGGAGCATAGAGAGGTTGCAACAAGGCATCAAGATCAAATTACTCCTTCTATATATTCTATTCTTCTCTTCTTTCACATCAAATCCATCAGTTATATGTGACAGAGAAATTGTGGCACTTGCATGATAAGTGGCCAATGAAGCAGTTCTGAATCTCGTGGTTTCAAGATATTTGTATGGGATACATATTTATGCTTGGATATGAGCAGCAGATCTAAGGTTTTTGATGGATCCATGTTGATGGGGGTCATATCTTATTCTTCCTCTTTTTATGTATTGATTATGTGGGAATGATGTCCATGTCAGCTTCATGGATGCCTCATAAGTATGAGAACTTGTGAAGCTATATACATTCTTGATCACATTCCGATCTCTTATTGCTATCATTGCAAAGTGACTTTGGCCTTACAACTTGTAAAGGAGAGACAACATTACAACGAGGAGAATAAAGTGGTTAGGCTTTGGAGCATGACCCAGAGAGGTAGCCCACATCAGGTAAACTTCATTATCAAGGGAAGCATCATATCTATTATGTGTCTTATGTTTCTTTTCGATGAATTTCCGCACATAGGATATTAAATGCAAGTATGGAATATCACACATAAGGAAAACTAAAGAGTTTTCATTCACTTCGAATTCAAGCGCATAAGACTTCAACTCTACCTTTAATTGCACATCGCTCAAGTAAAATGATCTATAACTGACCATTTTGAAGGAGTGACAGAAACAACCAACTATTTGAAACTTATCACCCCTGGGTTCAGATCAATAGTTATGAAATTTGAAACATTCAATGTTACATGGGGCCACATAGGCATTTCTTTCTTGAACATTTTTATAATACCTGCAATCTGCAACTTTATGTCAAAAATTAGTACAATAAAAATAATGACCATAAAAGAAATTTGCATACCTGGGAGTGAATGATATTCTTTTTAGTGTAGTTCTTTTGAATTTCTTCCTTGAATGATCATGATCATGATTGAAGCTTATTTGTGGCTTGAACATGGATGGTCTTCTTGAAGATGTATCTTTAATAGTTTTCTTAGATTCTGGTTGACCATGATTCCTTCCTTTGAGTACACCTACATAACTCTTTCTATTTTCTTCATTCTTCATTTCTAGCAACCTAGTGTGTTTCTCTTCATTCTCTATAAATGATGTGGATGTTTTTGTCTCTTCAATGTTCTTATTGAGCTTGACTACTTTACTTCTCAATGTGACAACTTCTTCTTCAAGCTTCTCAACCTCTTCTTATTTCTTCATTATCTGAGACTTCATGACTTCTTTTTTTCTTTTCTCTTTTTCAAGACGGATTTTTAATGTGATTATATCTTCTTCAAGTCCTTTCTTCAAGTATTTTTAATGTGATTATATCTTATATCATTAGTTATTTCCTTAAGATGATCTGTCAATATATTTTCTCTCATTTCTGCTTCTTCCTTCTGTGCTGCTATGTTGGCTTCCAAATATTTCTTTTGATCTTTAATATTTTCTTCTATCTTTCTGGCTTCTTGTAACTAAGTTCTTAAGTTCTTGATGACTTGTTGGGATTCTACAAAAGTGTGAGCACTTTCCTTCTGTTTCATCAATTCTTTCTTGAGTGACTTGTTTTCTTCTCTATCTTTTCTTAATTCATCTAAAGATTTGATCAATTCTTCTTCATAATTGTCTTATTTTTGAATTAGTTTTTCTATCTCATTTCCTTCATGGAATTCTATTTTAATATGTACGTGTTTTTCACAATTAAATAAAAACAACATACCTCTGTTGATTATGTGCTCTTCATCTTTTGAATTTGTTTGACATGGTGAACATATTTCTTCTTTATCTATACCTACATCTTCTTTGGCATTTTTTGAATCTGCAATGGGTGAAGAATATATATCATGTAACTTATCCCAAAGTTCTTTGGTTGATGAACATTTACCAACCTTTTCTCTTACCAAATTAGGTAATCCTTCCTAGATGAAATCCATTTCTATTTTGTTATTCTTCTTCAATTCCTTCTTGGATGCAATATTTTCCCTTTTTGAATTATCATATCCTGTAATGAATGATAGCCAAATATAATACCCTTGTTCCGGTAAAAATAATTTCATCCTTCCACTCTATATCTCATACTTTAAACCATGATTAACATTAAACAATGGTACTCCATTCTCAGAATAATCAATGATCTCCTTCCAGTGGTTAAATTGTTTCCTGAAGGAACCCGCTCTGATTCCAATTGTTGGATTACTGAGAGGGGGCGTTGAATCAGTAATAAATCAATCTAATCCTTTTTAACCATAAAATGCAAGTGTTATATCAATGTAACATTATCATCCAATAGTTGCATAGTAAATAAAAAATGAACAAATGAGAAATCATACAAATACATAGTACACCAATGTTTTTATGTGGAAACCCAAAGCGGAAGAAAACCACAAAATGATTTTTCTTATATGTCTTTAAGAATTACATTCATTGGAAGCACCAAATTCCTTTATTTTCCAGCTGCAACAGGAAGGAGGCTCCAACCCCCTAGTTTCTCAGGCTACAAGTTGAGGGAAGTTCAAACTCCCCAATTCTTTGGCTACAACCAGAAGGAGGCTACAACCCCCTATGTTCTTTGGATAAAACCGGAAGGTGGATACAACCACCTGTCCTTACCCTGTCCAACCACCCTAAAATATAAGTAGAATTATGGAACCACTGTCACACTATCACTGTGAGATATATTGTTGTAAACCTGTACCAATAAAATTTCACAAAACAGCCTGTAACAACCTATACCAAAACAACCCGTAATCAACTTGTACCATAAACAAGTCCATCAACCATGCACTAACTTGTACCTCAACTTGTACCATCAATGATTGCATCAACCATGCACCAAATATGTACCAATAATGCATAAAATACACATAAAATATGACTCATCAAGATGTACCAAGATCATCAACTATACACCTCATGTATGTTCCAACTCATTAACTACTTGTCTCAACCATGTACCCAACATATACCTCAACCAAAATCTCTCATCAATTTCATCATTCAAATCTGATTTGTAACTCTATAATAGACCTGGTGTATATGATCACTTACCTCCAAACCTTCCTTGACTTTAACAACAAGAGACTAGAATTTTCTTCAAACTTTACTTTAGTCTCACATGACTAATTTTGGATTAGTCAACAACCCTAACTTGAAATAATCATAACTATGTACCTGTAATGAATAAAGATATGAAAATAGTACACAATGTTGTTCAATGTATTTTATGCAATTAATCTAGGTTTCACTACTTGTAAATGTAAATGTGTCGAACCTGCACATAATAGATCTAGATAAACAATAATACACACATTTGTGGAGAGAATTTGAGAAAGAAGAAGAAGGAGAGAAATAATAGAAGAATTCTCATTAACCTTTGTGAAAAATGAATAGTTTACACATGATATACTCTGTATAGCTCAATGCGTTTGCACTGGAGGTGAACCAATGCACCATAGTGGTGGTCTAGAGTGATATGGACACACACCAATAGTTATGGGAGTGAACTGCCAACTAGTCTAGTCTCTCAGGAAGTTACGGGAGTGAACTTCCACCTAGTTGAGTTAACTAGTCAACTAGTCTTCAGTTAACTGACTAAACAAAGAGTTGTGAGGAGTTAATTCAAGGAATCAAGGCTAATGTGATAGTTTGGTGATGATCCCAAGGCAAGGTCGAATTAGCATGGTGATGATCCCAATGCAACATTTAAACTCAACTCAACTAGTCAAAGTGAAGTGTCAACTGAAAGAGAATATTCCCCAAGTGGAATATTCTCTCCTAAAATATAGGAGACTGGATAATGACTAATTATGACTAATAAACAAGGAAAAACCTTAGGAAAAAGAAATCTTAGGTGTGTGTGAAGTAACTCCAACACCCCCCCTGAACATCACTATGGTGAAAATAAAGAAAGGGTCCCGACAATGAGGCCATGTTAGGTACCCAAATACAAAAGATACACTGAAAATAAAGTGAGGAAAGAGGGAAAAAATCATGGGAAAACTCCCCCTCAAGGTACAATGTATGTAAAAATAAGAACTACAGTTGCTAGGAAACCATGTCCTTAAATCCAAGATGACTTCACAGAGAATGGAATTTCTACTTAGTGAAGGTCTTGGTGAAGATGTCTGTCGTCTGTTCTACTGAAGGAAAGAACTGTAAGTGAATGATCCCATCATGTACTAAGTCTCGGATGTAGTGCATGTGGATCTCGATGTGCTTCATTCACTGCCTCTGAACTAGATCTCTATAGAAATTCATAGTGCTCTGGTTGTCACACTAGATGATGATCGGCCTATGAAACTGAATTCCCAACTAAGTGAGAAAATGTTGTAGACACATAGCATGAATGGTTATGTTAACTACCCCTCTGTACTCTACCTCGGCTGAAGATAGAGCAATGGAATCTTGCTTCTTGCTCGACCAACAGATAGGCCTAGAACCAAGACAGAGTGAGTAACTAGATGTGGACTTGCGATCAATGCTATCGCCAACCTAGTCAAAATTAGTAAACCCAATGAGATCTAATGTAGAGTATGTTTCATAATGAATCCCAAAGGTGATGGTGCCCTATACGTATTGAAGGATACACTTTGCAACTTTCCAGTGTATCTCATGCGACTCCTGTATGAACTTGGAAACTACACCAACTGTATAGGAGAGGTCTGGTCTGGAGTGTGTGAGATACAAAAATATCCCCACTAGCTGTCTGTACAGTGTGTAGTCAAACAGTGGAGTCTCCCCGCCATCCTCAAGTTTGACTCTTGATAGGAAAGGAGTCGGAGAAGACTTGTAGTCTGTCATGTGAAATCTCTCAAGGAGATCTCGTGCATAATTGTCCTGAGACTGTTTGATGCCTGATGCATCTTGACTGATATCGAGTCCAAGGAAGAAGTGTAGCGGACCCATGTTTGTCATAAAAAACCTGTCATGTAGAATCCTCTTGACTACAACAATCACTGAAGTCAAGCACCTGATGATCAACAAATCATCGACATACAGAACTAAAAGTAGAAGTGAATCATTCGTCTTGAGCATGTAGACATTCGGGTCTGATTTACAACATACAATATTCTTTGAAAATAAATAGGAGTCCATCTTGGCATAGCATGCCCTCAGAGCCTGCTTGAGGCTATAAAGTGACTTCTTCAGTCGACAGACCAAAGATGAGTCCTGCATAAATCCATGGGGCTGCTCCATGTAAATCTCCTTAGAGAGATCACTATGAAGAAATGCATTCTTCACATCAATATGATGGTCTTCCCATCCCTTGGCTCCCGCAATGGCAAGGTCCAATCGAATGGAATCCATCTTCTCTACTGGAGCGAAGGTCTCATCATAGTCAATACCATGAACCTGCTGAAAGCCTTTGGCAACAAGCCTAGCTTTGTATCTACTAATCTATCCATCTGTTGCACTCTTGGTCCTGTAGAACCATCTGCATATGAAAAGTTTCCTCCCAGAAGGAAGGGGAACCAGATCCCAAGTCTGGTTCTCGAGGAGGGAGTTGTACTCCTCCTTCATGGCAGATTCCCAAAAAGGATTTCCAACAACCTTGCCATAAGATTGTGGATCGGAAGACTGGACCAAGAAAACATGCCTGTAGGGAAATGGTTTAGTGGCAGTGAGTGCAATAGGAGGCTCCTCGAAATCAGATCGAGTCCCCCTAGTATTGGCTGGATCACCAATGCGATCCCCTTCATCCTGAAGATTAGTCTATGCCCACTTGGGCCTCTGCTCTGGCTCTGCAACTGCATCTGGATGCTTTGACTTTGCTTATGATTGTAACGACTTTGAATCTGAATCATCTGAGTCCTCTAAATCAAAAATCTCATTTGAAGAAGAGTCATCATGTGCATGATCATCATCTCAGACAAGTGGAAGAGTGAAGGTGTTTGCATGCAACTGTTGAGGTACATGCGAGAGACTTTCCTCGAATTGAACACTATGATCTATAATGAGCCGGTCTGAGGAAATATCAATAAGCCGATATCCCTTGACACCATTGGGGTATCCAACAAAAATGAACTCATTGCTCTATGGATCAAGTTCCTTCCTCTTTTCAGAGGGAATCTGGGTCCATGCACGTGAACCAAAAATGTGAAAGTGGGCCACTTCCGGTTTGAGGCCGCTCCAAGCCTCGTAGGGGGTCTTATCCTTGACAGATCTATGAGGACATATGTTTTGGATGTATGTTTCACAATTAAGTGATTAGGCCCATAGTATCTGTGGTAATTACTTTGCATGCAACATGCAAGATGCCATCTCCTTTAGAGATATGTTTTTCCGCTCAACAACTCCGTTTTGTTGTGGAGTATAGGGAACTATGTGTTGCAACTAGATCCTTGCCTCATGGAAAAGATTATGGATCTCATGATTTTCATACTCTCCCCCATTATCAGTTCAAAGGAATTTGATCTTCTTTCCAGGCCGTGTCTCAACCAAGGCTTTGAAATCTTTGAGGTGTTGAAAGACCTCATATTTTTTCCTGAGAAAGTAGATCCAAGTAAAACATGAGAAATCATCAACAAAAATGAGAGAAAACCTCACTTTTATGATGGATGGATGCGGAAAAGGACCCTTAAGGTCATTGTGGATCATATATAAAGGTGTATAATCTCGCTGAGACTTTCCTTTGTTGAATTTCTCTTGAGGGTGTTTTCCGAGAACACATCCCTCACATACTCCCTTGGAGAAATGGATGTCTGGTAGACCATCAATTAATTTTTGATTTCTAAGCTGTTGCATGTATCTGAGATTCAAATGTCCAAACCTTTCATTCCATATCCTACTACTTTCATCAACATGAGTAAGCAGTAAAGAAGAATCAAGTTTAATGAATTCAAAAAACGTATACAATATAGACTGATGATTTACCTCATCGGTAGCAACCTTGGAGTTGGTTTGCATGTCGTAGATGTCCATGGAATTTGGTGTGACTATGAATTTATTTTTGGTGCCAAAATTGTTCATCTGATACACAGAGAGAAGGTTGACACAAAGTTTGGGAACATGCAACACATTCTTGAAGCTTTTATTGGTGAGTTCAATCCTTCCTTTTTCGGTGACTTCGACAGAAGAGTTGTCCCCCATTAGAATAGGAGGACCTTTGTATGCATCCAATGAAGAATATACTTCTTCCAAGGCATCCATGTGATGTGACTCTCCTAAATCTACGATCCAAGCATCATGAGAGGGGTTGATGGCAATCAAGGCATGACTATAATTTCCTTTCATGGAATTCAAATATTTTGGCTTCTTCTTCTTTGCACCCTCGAGGATGTGATCTCCAAGGTTGTTTTGTTGAATTATTTGAGACATAAGATATTTTTTTTTGCATGCATGCAGATTCCGAATGGAATCATTTGTGACAATATGTGCATTTCTCCCCTTTTCTTCCCTTTTCCCCTTTGGATCCAGAGGCATCAGTGAAGGGTTTTGTGTACCCTTCCTACTTCAGATGTGCATGATATTTCCATTTATATTTATGATATTTGTGTCTTCTATCATGCATAGTGAGTGCATGAGCCCTTGGACCTTTGATTGTGCCCATGTTGATGAGCTTGGTTTTCTCTTGTGTCAGGGATTCCATAAAGTCCTCAAGAGAAGGCATGTTCCGGGTGGCTCCAGAGGCGAATCTAATAGTATGGAATGTGGATATGAATACAGAGAATTCAGGACCAATCTTGGAGAGAATGTTGAGAATCATTTGTTTCTCTTCCGCCGATTTTTCAACCCCGCAAGCTTTGAGTTCCGACAATAAATCCTTGATTTTTGTAAAGAAATATTGGATATTGTCGAAGCTTTTTGGATCCAATGTGAGAATATACACCTCTAGAATGTGACCCCTTATCTCATCCTATTTTCCAAAGATCCCGTCCAAGGTTTTCCAGGCTTCATTGGGAGTCTTACAGGAAGATATGTGAAAAAGGAGATCGGGAGAAATGAGAGTGCAAATTGTTCTAAGTGCCTCATCCATGCGATTCAAGTACTTGGATTTTTATATGGCTGATGTAGGCTCTATATCTGTATTCATTGTTAACCTTTACAACCCTTTGGATCGAAGATGTATAGATATTTTCTCCTTCCATGCAAAATAGTTGTAAGGTGTAAGAATGAATTCTTTTTGGAATTCGATCTTTCCGCTGTCTTCAATCTTTTGTACCTACAAAAATTTTTGGTGTAGCTTTTGCTTAGCAGTCCGTCAAATATGATACCATGTAAATGTGTTGAACCTCCACATAATATATCTAGATAAAAAATAATACACACATTTTCAGAGAGAATTTGAGAAAGAAGAAGAAGGAGAGAAAGAATAGAAGAATTCTCATTAGTCGTTGTGAAAAATGAATAGTTTACACATGATATACTCTATATAGCTGAATGAGTTCACACTGGAGGTAAACCAATGTGCCATAGGGGTGGTTTAGAGTGACCTGGACACACACCGGCAATTATGGGTGTGAAGTTCCACCTAGTCTAGTCTCTCAGGTAGTTACGGGAGTGAACTGCCACCTAGTTGAGTTAACTAGTCAACTAGTCTTCAGTTAACTGACTGAGAAGAGAGTAGTGAGGAGTTAACTCAGGGAATCAAGGCTAATGCACCAGTTTTGTGATGATCCCAAGGAAATTTCGAATTATCATGGTGATGATCCCAATGCAACATCTAAACTCAACTCAACTAGTCAAAGTGAAGTGTCAACTGAGAAAGAGAATATTCTTCAGGTGGAATATTCTCTCCTAAAATATAGGAGACTAGATAATGAATCATTATGACTAATAAAAAAGGAAAAAAAATTAGGAAAAATAAATCCTAGGTGTGTGTGAAGTAACTCCAACATGAAGCTCTCATAAAAGGAACTATAGCAAAAATGACATACCTTGTTGAATTCTGGCATATTTTAGAGAGAAAACTTGTAGAGTGTGCCCCACAAAGAATATTTGTTGTATGGATATGAAAACGGTACAAAGAATACTAAATACCGTACTCTAACCAATACATTTGGTCTTATTCAATTTGGATCTGTTATGAACAAATTATGACGTTTTTACATGAAACACCTATTTTAGACTAGTTTCAGGACTAGCCACAAACCCTATTTTCCACGTCGTGTAGCTCCAAAAATACAACAACCCACAATATAAATTTTTTATAACAATTACTTGGAGAGATTTCCTCAACGTCCTCCATATTTAGTAGTCTGAATCGTTCTAGAAAAAAAATTATTGCGAAAATGGTGAGATGATCTGTAAATAACATACCTTAGAAAACATCATCAAAAGAATTTATCCTCCCTTGAATTTCGTCCTTCTTTACTTCACCTTCCCTCTGAAATTCACCTTAGATATACTTTGGTTAGCTCATTCACTTGTAGATATTCAATATGCTCAAGTGTGATTAAAATCAAAGACCCTTGCCTCTTATTTATACTTTTATGTAGCTTC
>CBVK0100485005.1:0-19005 GCA_900067695.1 Picea abies
TATCCATATAGAATAGTATTACCTTCAAATATAGAAAAAATCATATCATTATCCATCAAACAAACTTGGGTCCATTACCCAAACCTGGGTTCTCCAACTTCACATGGTCATAACTCTCTAACTGTGTGGAGTTATGTGATGTTCTACTTACCACTAAAAATGGCATGACAAGCATTATCCATCTAGGATAGTTTCCCTGAAAAATTTACTGTCTTTCACCTCATTATTCCACAATTAATCATGGGTTCTCTTACTCCACAAAGCGTCTTCCCATGAGGGCTTTCACCATAAGGGGAACACTTTGGATTTCATCCATATTTACTTCTTATCAACCATGAAAAAACAATAATGAATCATATTTACATCAAACAATCTTTGGTCCATTACCCAAACCTTTGTGCTACGGGGATTTCTTCAAGGGTTGACATCAATGGCAACCAACCTTAATCAACATGATTGGCATACCTTCATTAAGGTAATAATTTTGGTATACATATTTATATATATTGGCCTTATACACTTTTTTTTATTTTTTTATTTTTCTTGTCTACTTTGGTCGAAACAAATAACGATTCATTTTTTTGTTACATTATGTTCTACCGCTATCTCTCCCAAATGAATTTGACAACAACGTCAAACAAGTTATATATAATCTTGGAAAATACATGAGGTAAGCAGTTGTGATTTATATGAAAAATGTTCTTTCAAATTATTATTATACTTAATGACACATGTTTTATTATGTTATGTTTAAACATGTTATTTTCTTGTGTCATGATCTCATGTAGATGGTTGTCATTGAAAGAAATCCATGAAGATGATATAAAGTATTGGAAGAGAGAAATTCCTCGTCTAATGTGTGAAATGAAAAAGTATATACCTCCAACATTTTTCAATGGACAAGAACTCTACCTAATACACCAAGTTGAGGAGATTGAAATTTGTGGACCTGTTCACACAAGGTCAATGTGGATGGTGGAGAGGCACTTGAAATCATTGAAGGCGTTGGTTATACAAAGAGCACGTCTTGAGGGTTCTATGGTGGAGGGATATATGGCATATCAATCCATGGTGTATATTAGTCAATATATTCCTAAATTAGCAACGCCAACTGTGCATGCAGTGGATCGCAATTGGGATGTGAACTCCATCAAAAAATTTGAAGATCAAGAGCCTCTGTTGGGGCAAGGTAGAATGCAAAAAAATGAGAGGTAATATATTAATAATTGTGAAAATTTATATTAATAATACATATAAGTTTCATTTTTTGTGTATATGATCATACTCATTAATATATTATTATAATTACCTGCATATTGGACGTTATAACTAATATTCAATATTGGTTAATTATGTTTTTTTTATTCAGTTGCTCAAGAGTGGGATGCACTGCATTTATACATTGCAAATAAGCTTGATTGGATGAATGTATGGATTGAAAGATGTAAACAACATAATGGAGGTAGGTTATCATGACAAAAACTGTCTGAATTGGTTAGAGAAGCTCATCCTAACAGAGATGTCAATGTTATGCAAAGGGAAATTGATTTAGCATATGTTTTGAAAGATGGGCAGGTAAGCAAATTCACCCATTTTATTTAGTTATTTTATATTATATTAATGTGACTCATGTGTACTGTATTTTTCAGATACTTTCGAAGTTATATAAATATATGTTAATTTATTAATTGACAATGCATCTTTTACATATATGACATATTGCAGTTGAAACACCACAAGGCTATGTGGTGAAATGGTCATAAATTTCACATGAAACAATTGGATGAAACTAGAAAAAATTCTGATAGTGGGATAATCACAGTATTCCAGGTCACTAATGTTTCCTCTAGGAGTGACAGACATCCCCGAGAATCTGAAAAATAGATACTATGGGTATTTAAACGATATAATTGAGTGTGACTTTAATTCCTTCAAATTAGTTCTATTTGATTTCAAATGGTATAGGTTACGAATGCATGAACGTGATGAGGAAAGAACTGTTATTCAACATGCCAACAGATTTCCAATGATTAAAACAACAGTGTTTGAAAGAGGACATGATCACTATGTTTTTCCAAGCCAATGTGAACAAGTATTATACTCAAATTTTCCAGGTGAAAGGAATTGGTCATTTGTTGGTCAAGGAATTAGGAACAAGGAACAAGGAATGAGGAACAAGAAACACAGAACAAGGAACAAGGAATGGAAATTGTACAAGGACTAGACACCGACAACAATGACCTATGAATGGGGCCAACGTTGAAATTTTTTCAAACAGTTTATGTATGCACTGAAATTTGTCATGGATAGACTATTTGCATGCCTTAATGATATGGGAGGGTTTCTAGACTCAAATTTGACTGAAAACCCCACTTTCTTCCATCATCAATTCATCATGTAAACCATAAACCCTAATTTTCTTTCAAAGTACACAATTTGGTTGACGCAAGTTTTAAGTTTTCGTCAGTCTTTCTTCATTTTTGTTTCAGGTTCTACATTAATGTATATACAATGTATATGTGTCATATTTGTGATGAAAAGTCCCTCTTTTTATTTGATTGCTTAATCAACACCATAAAAATACTAGAGGCGAGAAACAGTAACATGTGAATGGGGCCAACGTTGAAATTTTTTCAAACTGTATCTGTATGCATTGCAATTTGACTTGGATAGACTATTCACATGCCTTAATGATATGGGAGGGTTTCTAGACTCAAATTTCACTCACACACCCACTTTCTTCCATCATCATATCATCATGGAAACCATAAACCCTATTTTTCATATGTTCTAGTAGATATGTTAATGATTCCAAATTTCATATTTGTATTTGACTCAAGGTCCAACTAGCTTTCAAAGTATCAAATTTTAATTTCAATTTGATAAACCAAATATGAAATGAATCCAATCATCATTTGATATCGTTGCAAGAGAGATGAATGTAAATAATATTTGTCAGTAGAGTTCAGGTTCCTCCTACTTGGACTACATATAGACTTCAACTCCTCTTCAAACTCCATGCCATATGTGCATTCAAAAATCAACAAGGATTCAGATCCTAGAGTCTAAGCAAGCGAGTCAATCCAAAAAACAAGGGTTCTACAAAAGGAACTAGTCATAAAAATCCAAGGCTAAATTCCCAAGATAATGCTATAGCATAAGCGTACTAGAATGGTTGGTTTCCTTTCTCCAACATTTGAACCCAATTTATACTATCACAAATTGGTTAAGTTTTTTGGCAATAATAATTAGGGTTGTACAGTTGCACGGATCTCGTAAACATCGCTTAGGAGTGCATAATTAATGCTCATTTTTTACTTTTTTCAATTTTTGGAAGACACCCTGCCTTTCTTAAAGGAAACACATGGGTACCGGTGCATTTCTCAAAGGAAGAATGTCAGTATGAGGGAAAAAAACAATTTAACATATGTTTTGTGTGGATCAAAGATATTCAATGGCTAATATCTTGGGCAACAATGAATCCATGGTCACTGGTAACCAAATAATGTTATAACATGAGGTGCTTTCAACTTCAAAACACATGTCCTTTAAGGAGAATATTTAATGGTTTAATGGTTATTGGACTCCTTCATCAACATTGTGCCAATGGATCCACTCAACATGGAAAAATAATTATGATATTCCTCTCTGATCCAAAGGTATTTTTTTAATTCATATTTTCGATCATGCTGCTTATAAGCAAGTTTTAGAGTAGGGTCCTTGGTTTTGTGGAAGAGTGGGGCTTTTTATATCTCCTTGATTTCCAAATTTTGATCCTAACTCTATGTCAATTACTAGAATGACACTTTGGGTACACCTCCCAAATTTTCCATTTCATTCTTGGTATATATCAATTTTTGAGGATATTGAGAATACATTGGGTAGTTACATAACATAAATTTTAGAGATTTAGAATGAGATTGTGTACATACATGACATTTACATGATATTTATACCCATGCATGAGCTCATCCTTCAAAGGAAAAAGGGACCAAATCCAAATAAAAAAAATGGAATTTTCCTAAGCAACCAATGTGAGATGATGAAGTTTCTCTTGCTAAGGAAAATCAACAACCATTGACTTAAACAAAATTTGATATAGTATTCCTAGAAGAGTTGATTGGGGAACCTTGTCCTCCCTCGAAGGATAGACTAACAGAGGCCATTGATATTGGGTTTTCCTTCTCAAATATGAAAATTGTACCCAATGCCCCTCTAAGGGGAATGAAGTGACTTCATGAAACTAACATATCTGATTCTGATAAGGATATGACATCAAAGTGGTCATCGTGATTTCATACCATGATGTTATAGATGCTTAAAAGAAAGTCTATGGTAAACATTCCTTGTATCCTTCATTATTTATTACAAACACTTATTCTTAGGTTTTTTTCTTCATATATCTATATCAATTATACTTTCTAAAACATTATATATGTTTCGTGTCCTTGAATCTATGAGGATTTACTCCCTCTCTTTTCAAAACATATAAGCATATTTCCAATTAGAAAATAATGATAGAAGTTCATCATCAAGATAATTAACCGATTATTAAATAAAATAATTTTAATTAGTATGTAAACCTTCCTTAAATTACTTCAACATTTCCAATTTCCCATTTAAAAAATACCTCAAGAATCCATGGATATGATTTTGTTTATTGTTTAAATGGTTGCACATGATGGGTCTTAGGTTCATGGTTTCACATGATATGGTTGTGTTTATTGTTTCAATGGTTGCACATGACTCTTATGAATTTTTTGGTGGTTCTATATAAATAATTTAGGACCTAGATGTCATATTCTAGGGACCAATGGCCATGCACAAGGCTACAAATTAACCACAAAATATGCCCTCTATAGGAGGTCAATGTCCTTAGAGTGGGATATGGGTTCCATTAGAAGGTTTTTTACATGACATGTGAGTCTCATACCATGGTTCAGGGGAGAAATCTAGGGAATTATTCCCTAGATTAATATTATTGATCTAATGTTCCACAATCAAGGCCTTAAACCACAACATAGACCCTTTAAAGTGGACCTTTGTCATACAAGTGGACTATAGTCATGAACCTAAGACCCATCCACGATGATCAAGAAGACCTCATAATGTCACCCATATTCAACTAATTGGATGCCAAAGACTCCCTAGAGAGGACTCGTGTCATGGTTTTTAGGTGTTTTTAGATGGTGGTTCATGAGAACGAGAAGGTTTAGTTAGGGCTTTGGGCCATTGTTTCCAACTTGCAATGTTTATGCTTGTACACCCATTTTCAATGTACAAAACCTAATCATGATTCCTATATCCCTCTTAAAGTCCATTTTTTTTTTATGTTGGTTTGAGGACTTGTTCAAAGCTGTTGATCAACTTCAGAATCTTCAACGATATTATAGGGCTCTTGTTTTCATTCTTTGATGATAGCTAAGGTCTTGTGACCTAAGAACCTTAAGTTCGTGTGTACCAGGGAAATAGGTCTTGATGATAGCTAAGGTATTGTACTAGATGCGGGGATGTGTGTCTCGAACGTATTTTAAAGGAAATAGCTAAAATACATTGTACTAGGGATATAGTACATGATGGGTAACCGTAACCTATGAATGGGGCCAATGTTGAAATTATTTCAAACTGTTTATGTATGCATTGAAATTTGACATGGATAGACTGTTCGCATGACTTGATGATATGGAAGGGTTTCTAGACTCAAATATTACTCACACACCCACTCTATATATCGACACATCTCATCCTCATTTAGTTTTAATTTTCTCGGTCAAATTTTAAAGGAAATTGGTATTAAAAGACATTGTACTAGGGCTAGAGTACATGATGCACAACAGTGACCTGTGAATGGGGCCAATGCTGAATTTTTTTCAAAATGTTTTTGTATGCACCAAAATTTGACATGGATAGACTTTTTGTATGCCTTGAAGATATGGGAGGGTTTCCAGACTAAAATATCACTCACACAGCCACTCTATATATCAACCCATCTCATCCTCATTTCCTTTTAATTTTCTTAGCCGAATTTTAAAGGAAACGACTATTAAAATACATTGTAATAGGGTTAGAGTACATGATGGGAAACAGTGAACTGTGAATGGGGCCAACATTGATTTTTTTTCAAAATGTTTATGTATGCACCAAAATTTGACATGGATAGACTTTTTTTATGCCTTGACGATATGGGAGGGTTTCGAGACTCAAAGATCACTTACACACCCATTATTTATATTCATTGTTTGTGCCGTTCAGAACCAAAATCATGCCAATTAGGCCCATTATTTTGGTCATGCCGAGAAGAAGGAAATAGATGAGATTTCGTATTTAAATAATGATTTTGTATTAATATTCTTTATAGATCAAAATAGTACTTAGATGAGATCAAAAATCAAAGACAAGAAATAACTAACATTGAAGCTTCTGCAGTTAATCAAGTACTTCTTTATCGACGTTATTGCATTCCCTTATAGTAATAGATGTGAGGATGTGCGTCTCGATTGTATTTTAAAGGAAACAACTAAAAGGCATTATACTAGGGATAGAGTACATGATGGAAAACAATAACCCATGAATGGGGCCAACGTTGAAATTCTTTCAAAGTGTCTCTATATGCAATGAAATTTGACATGGATAGATTGTTCGTGTGCCTTGACGATATGGAATGGTTCCCAGACTCAAATATTACTCACCCACCCACTCTATATATCGACCCATGTCATCCTCATTTCGTTTTATTTTTACCGATCAAAATTTAAAGGAAACATATATTAAAAGATAATGTACTAGGGCTAGAGTACATAATGAACAACAATGACTTGTGAATGGGGCCAATGTTGAATTTTTTTCAATTTTTTTTTGTATGCACCGAAATTTAACATGGATAGACTGTTCACATGCCTTGATAATATGGGAGGGTTTCCAGACTCAAATATCACTCACACAACCACTCTATGCAATAAAACCTAAAATACTAAATATACACTAAATTTTGTTTTTGTATGGAAATGATTTTGATGATCTCTAGAAAGAAAAATTTATGTGATGTGTGATATTACAACAATTAGATGCATCTTGCAAGATATGAAAGTATCCCTAGTTTCATATGCAATAAATTATCCCTTACATAGGAGCACTATTTCACAAGAGGCTAACATGTCACTTGGAGGAGTATAAGCATGATGGAGGTAATAATGTAATGTACTTGACTAGTAGAAACAATGATTATTGAGAAATTACTCAAGAAATATAAATAGTAGAAAATTAAATAAGAGGGACAAAGATATGTTACCCTTTCATTCATAATAAATACAAATCACTTAATGGGAATTATTTAATAAATAAGACCCTTTTACATTGAGTAACTAACAACCAACTACCTAGCAGGCCTTATTCAAAGAATATGGTATCGTACATTAATTACTAACTCCTAGGTAATCCAAAGTAAGGAGGATAAAGTAGGGCCTTAACATGTCATCCCCATTCAATAGAAATGGTGTCCTCGATGTTGGAGGTGTTGAAATTTCTATCATCTCCTTGAATGGCCCTTGAATGTCCACATGGAGGTGGAGTGATTCCATGATGGAGGAGAGTGATGTTGAGGAGGAATTTCTAGAACCTTGTGCGGGATCAATGAATATTGATTCCGAGATTGCAGTAGACTTGGATTTGTAGGTTACAAGTACAATTGAGGTAGAAAGGGACAAGACTAGTGTTGGAGAAAACACTTTCCTCTCAAAGAGGGAATGTTAGCTTTTGGTTTCTCCGAAAGTGTTTTCCCCTAGTGGAGCAGTTCATGTGATGTGGAGGGATTATGGTCCCCTATCCCCTTCACTTTATTTTGGTTGATTTACATTTGGAGAACTTAGTGGGTGCATGATACCTTGGGTTTAGTGTTATGGAGATTCACTTTGTGATGTGGTATTTTGATATATTTTACAAGGGCACACTTATTGAAATAATATATGGGGCCTCTATCCCATCCATCTCAAAATTGGAGGGTGCTAAATTTACCCATGACCTCTCAATTTAATGGCATCATTTTCATCACCATAACCAACATTGTTGTCTTCGTCATCGTCATCATCATCATCATCATCATCATTATCATTGTCATTGTCTTCATTATCATCATCGACTTTGTCATGGATCATTACTATACTATGTCATCGTCAACATTATATATGTTAATATTATTCTATAATATATAATATATATTATATGAAACATAAATAATATATATATATATATATATATATATATAATATAATAAATATTACATATATAATATATGTTACATATATTATGTATGTAATATATATTATATATTAGATATATTATATGTTAAACATATATTATATGATACATATATATATATATATATATATATAACATATGATATATGTTATACACATGAATTCCTGCTTGTGCGACTCATATTTTCGAAACACTCGATGTCGACCCCTATTTTCCAAACAGAGCTAGACTAAAACCCTGCCACAATTTTTCCAAACAAAGCCAGAATGAAACCCTGCCACGATTTTTCCAAACAGAGCTAGACTGAAACCTTGCCACGAGGAGGATATGTGCATAGAGGGCACAAATATCCGTGAGACATCTTGAGGGGGAGATCTAGAATATAGGGCACATAGGATCCTCAAGGCCAATGCATGAGGAGGATATCCAGTTCGATTTTGCATGCGGGAGGGAACAAAGGATTTGCTTGATTGATGCGAATGAAACCTAGAGAGAATGGCGAGTTTCATTGTCTCTCTTTTTGGGTCTATCAATATACCAATAGGTCATTTTTTCTTGATATATTTGAATATGTTTGAAAACTGTCTATTTCCCAAAAGACCCAAACTATCTATTGGCCAAAATATCCTATTACCAATTCCTTCATGCATGCTTATTTCTCTTCCTATAGTTATCCAGAGGTAACTAGATTTCTTTTACTATCAAACTTCTTCATCTTTCCATTCGAGTGAGGTTATTCTCCTCAAATATGCTCATTTAACATAGGGAAATACATGTCAACATTATTTCACAAATCTCACAACTATTTCTTGTACCACAGTTTCATCAATAATAAGTATCTCATACATTACAAGCAAAGACAAGGCATACGAGACTTTCAGTTACCTGTATGAAAATTCCACTCATGCTGAGTTAGTTCTATAACCAATACACTATATAGATCATGATTGAGATTCCATTTCACTACAACTAACTCCTGTAAATATTGAACTGATTCTAATAATATAATTTTCAATCCTATCCTCTACAATGTTTCAAAACTCAGATATTTTACATCCCCTCGAGTCATTCCAAAAATTTGGAAATTTAGTTTCATGACTCATTGACACCTCATTCCTATGAATCATCACTAATTGGTATTCACTACTTTAACTAAAACCTTCTATAATTTAACTCCAAAACTAAGGAATTTCAAAATAATTTACAATGAGTTTACAAAATCCCCTTATTGAGCTAGTTCAAGACCCTAAGGCCTAATCAATCTTTAGAAACTTTGATGTGAGCAAATGCTCCTGCATCAACATGCCTGAGAGAAAATCCAAAAATATCACCAACCATAATTAGGAGAAACCACAAGGTGAAGAGTGCCACTATTGGATCAACTTTGGATGCTCCAATTTGAGAAAGCAATCAAATCAAGTATCTACAAGAACCTTAACAATGTCTATTTGGAACATCATGGGACACATTTCCATGCATTAATCACATCCACTAATACAAGTGGAAGACATTCGTGCTAACTTTAGTGGTTGAGGGAAATTGACCAGTGTAGCCTAAAATGGAGTATAAATGAGAATGTCAATGTCGCTTGGGGAAGGGTGGCATTTGTTTGACTTAGATTTGGAATGAATAACCATATCTTAGGAATATTAATGAATGAAAATTGAGGCATATGCAACGTTTTGTTGAAATATTGAATGATAGGCCTACTTAGTGTTGTAAGATGGAGAAAATGTTCGATTTTGAAAAAAATGATACATATGTGAGGAATAATCTTGGGGTTTACAAGGAGATGTAAGCCAAAGGTGGTAAAAACATTGATAATAAGAACTAGTCATAGCATAATTAACAATCATTTTTCATACCTTTTGTTTTATACTTTTCTATTGGCCAAATTAAACTATTGAATTCTTTTTCAATACTGTCATATTTACCCATATATTTTCTTGTTGATTTGCATGCATTCATATCACAACCATCTAAACAATAGTTTTGCCTCATGCATATTCTCACTCCCACCCTCTTGGGTTAAGTATATGCATGTGTGTTCCCCTATATACTCTCTAATATAAAATAGTTTCAAGATTTTTTCTTCCCCCTAGTCACTATTAAAAATTATAGTCCTTGCTTTGCAAGGACTAAAAAGAGGAGAGGATGTATTTGAATAATGTTTTCTTAAAAAGAGGAGAGGATGGATTTTTGAATCATGTTTTCTTTTGGTCCAATGAAGGGGGGCATGAATAGGAACCTAGATCTTTGAAATCCTTATATGACATTCCTCTTATGAAACAAGGATTTGTATCATTTTTTCTTTATGAGTATTCAAGATGTGTATGGTGGTCTCTATAATCATAATAGTTTACTATGTTAGAAATGATGACATTTGATTCAATGTTGTATAGGTGTACTAAGTGAACTATGACATTTGCATGGTATTTTTAAAATTTGGGTCATTTTGCAGTACTGCACACATAGTAATATATCAAGAAATTATTTCTTTGCTTAAAACCTCTTGCTCCTTCCCATAGCTAGTTTTCATCGAAGTTGAATTTATTGCATTTTATTTTTCTCTTGCATGGTTTAAAGAGTTGAGTCAAAATGCCATTAGTTTCACGACCACTCCTTTGAGTAACAACCTAAAATCAAGTGCTAATTAAAATTTATGTAGCAACTTTTCTAGGGCTCTTCAAACCCATCTTAGCTTAGGTGTAGAGCTTTGGAATAGGATTGTGAGAATAAATTTCCAAATATGATAAACAAACATAAATCCTTGAGTTAGGGAGTGAAATCCAATTGTTATATCACTGACTTTGGGAAGCCCTTCTAACACGAGGGTCAATCACGAGGTCGCATTGGGGCCCTTAGAGTAATCAACCCTGCTTTTTTGGTATTGGTGTTGACTGTCGAATGTACCCCCTCTGCTTTGGTATAGTAGCTGGTACCATAGAGGCCATAATATTTTAGACTTCCTACACAAGGTGACAACATAGGGACGGTGTTGTTGTACCTGGGATCGACGTTGGCTAGACTCACTCAGACTCCTTGGAGGGTTTCCCACTACTCGGTGAGGTAACTTGCACCAGGGAGTTAGTTCATTAAGAAGGTTGTCAATGTAACTTTCTCACCAGCTGAAACTCAGCCCCTTCGCGCATCGATTCTGGGATGTTGGATTCCATCACCAACTAGAGCTTCTTTGTGAGAAGGTTTGTTTGCATGCTTGACTCCTAGATTAATTAGCGTGTGTTGTTTTTTCTCCTTAGTTGGCCTTAGGATTGAGTTTGTGTCTAATGGCATCAGTTTCGGGTTAATTCCTCATTTGATCAATACAAAATATGGATATAATTAAAATAAAAGGTAATAAAGAGGTAACAAATAGCTCGTACCTAACTTATGTCTTATAATTCTCCAACATTGTTCTTTACACTTAGTGCAACAAACACCAAATGGAATGGTTTACACAAGGTCAATGGAGAATGTTATTGGAAAATTCAAAATATTATGATAAACCCACATCTCACATATTTGTACATGCACCATAGATTCACAATATTTCATGAAGAGGTCTGGGAGAAATGCCTCCATGCAAAATTGTCCACATCAAAATTTTCCATGTCCTTGATGGAAATATATAAAATTCCCATGAAGATATTTTAGTCCTTGTCCTGCTTAAAAAGGATGATCCCATTCTGGAATTGGTGGTCAAAGACTACTTTTATGCCCCCTCTATCTGGTAAATGCTACTTCTTATACTAGCCTTCCCCTACAATAGGGAGTGTTGTGTCCCTTTTCTCTAAAATAAGTGAGGTTCCTCTTCTTTCTCCCAACATTCTCCCAACCTCTTGGACAATAATACATGCAGCCTCAAAACTAACGTTTAGGGAAACTAGAATCCAATCATGAACCAAGAGTGAACCAGGAGTGAGGGGTGCGAACCGAGAGTGAGGGGTGCTCTAGCTAAAATCCTATGCTAGAAATCCAACAAAGATGACGGTTCCTCAATCCCCGCTCAAAGCATAAAAGACTAACGGAACAAAATTTTTGAGTTTCGTGAGATGATGCAAGCTTGTTTAAGGATGGACTAGGTGACCAAATTATCCATCTGCTCCCAAGGCATGGTTTCGTAAATTGGCCCCTAAATCCAAATGTTTCATTGCTTCTTACTGGGCAAAGCACTAGTTATCGAAATCGATGAAAAAAACTACTTTAGAGGGGTTGGAACCGGGAGTGAGGGGTGATCTAGCTGAAATCCTATCCTAGGAATCCATCGGAGTCGATGGTTTCTCAATCCGAGTCTCGGTTTTCATTTTATGCCCAGTTGCAAGTCGCATCGCAAACCATTTTAGGGACTCTTGGCAATTCCTCCTCCAGGCATAAAAGCCTAATGGAGAAATATTTTTGAGCTCCATGAGATTTTGCATGCTTGTTTAGGCATGGACTAGGTGACCACATTTTCCATCCACTCCCAAGGCATGGTTTCATAAATTGGACCCCTAAATCCAAATGTTGCATTGCTTCTTACTGAGAAAAGCACTAGTGATCGAAATCGATGAAAACAAAAACTTTCGAGGGGTTGGAACCGGGAGTGAGGGGTGCTCTAGCTAAAATCCTATGCCAGGAATCCAATAGAGATTATGGTTCTTCAATCCAAGTCTCGGTTTTCATTTTATTCCCAGTTGCAAGTCACGTCCCAAACCATTTCGGGGACTCTTAGCCAATCACCATTCAGGGCATAAAAGAATAACGAAGCAACATTTTTGAGTTTAGTGAGATGTTGCAAGATTGTTTAGGAGTGGACTACGTGATTGTATTTTCCATCCATTTCTGAGGCAGTGTTTCGTAAATTGGACCCCTTAATCCAAATGTTGGTTTTCTTCAAATTGAGCAAAACACTAGTTCTCGAAATCAATGAGTAAAGCAACTTATGAGGCATGGCACCCAGGAGTGAGGGGTGCTCTAGCTGAAATCCTATCCCAGGAATCCATCAGAGTCGACAGTTCCTCAATTTGAGTCTCGGTTTTCATTTTTTGCCCAATTGCAAGTCACATCCCAAACCATTTTGGGGACTCTTGGAAATTCCTCCTTCGGGCATAAAAGCCTAACAGAGCAACATTTTTTAGTTCCATGAGATTTTGCATGCTTGTTTAGGCATGGAATAGGTGACCACATTGTCCATCCACTCCAGAGACATGGTCTCGTAAATTGGACCCCTAAATCCAAATGTTGCATTGCTTCTTACTGAGCAAAGCACTAGTTATCAAAATTGATGAAAAAAACAACTTCCGAGGGGTTGGAATCGGGAGTGAGGGGTGATCTAGATAAAATCCTATGACAGGAATCCAACAGAGATGATGGTTCATCAATCTGAGTCTCATTTTTTGTTTTATGCCCAGTTGCAAGTCACATCCCAAACCATTTCGGGGACTCTTGGCCAATTCCCGCTCAGGGCATAAAAGACTAACATAGCAAAATTTTTGAGTTCCGTGAGATGATGCAATATTGTTTAGGCATGGACTAGGTGACCAAATTATCCATCCACTCCCGAGGAATGGTTTTGTAAATCGCCCCCTTAATCCAAATGTTACATTGCTTCAAACTGAACAAACACTAGTTCTCAAAATCAATGATTAAAGAAACTTTCAAGGCATGGCACCCATGAGTGAGGAGTTATCTGGATGAAATCCTATCCCAGGAATCCATCGGATTTTAAGGTTCCTCAATCCGAGTCTCAATATTCATTATATGCCCAGTTGCAAGTCTCATCCCAAACCATTTCAGGGACTCTTGGCCAATTGCTCCCAAAGGCATAAAAACCTAACGGAGAAGCATTTTTGAGCTCCATGAGATTTTGCATGATTTTTTAGGCATGGAATAGGTGACCACATTGTCCATCTTCTCCAGAGGCATGGTTTCATAAATTGGACCCCTAAATCCAAATGTTGCACTGCTTCTTACTGAGCAAAGAACTAGTTATCAAAATCGATGAAAAAAACAACTTCCAAGGGGTTGCAACCAGGAGTGAGGGGTGATCTAGATAAAATCCTATGCCAAGAATCCAATAGATATAACGGTTCCTCAATCCAAGTCTCATTTTTCATTTTATGCCCAGTTGCAAGTCGCATCCCAAACCATTTCAGGGACTCTTGTCCAATTCCCACTCATGGAATAAAAGACTAACAGAGCAACATTTTTGAGTTCTGTGAGATGTTGCAAGCTTTTTTAGGCATGGACTAGGTGACCAAATTATTCATCTACTCTTGAGGCATGGTTTCATAAATTGGCCACTTAATCCAAATGCTACATTGCTTCAAACTAAGCAAAACACTAGTTCTCTAAATCAATGATTAAGGAAACTTCTGAGGCATGGCACCCGTGAGTGAGGGGTGCTCTAAATGAAATCCTATCCCAGGAATCCATCGAATTCTACAGTTCCTCAATCCGAGTCTCGATATCCATTATATGCCCAGTTGTAAGTCGCATCCCAAACCATTTCGGGGACTCTTGGCCAATTTCTCCTGAGGGCATAAAAACCTAACGGAGCAGCATTTTTGAGTTCTGTGAGATGATGAAAGATTGTTTAGGCATGGACTAGGGGACTATATTTTCCATCTACTCCCGAGGCAGTGTTTCATAAATTGGACCCCTTAATCCAAATGTTGGTTTGCTTCAAAATGACCAAAACACTAGTTCTCGAAATCAATGAGTAAAGAAACTTTTGAGGCATGGAATCCGAGAGTGAGGGGTTTTCTAGCTGAAATCCTATCCCAGGAATCCATCGGAGTTGACAATTCCTAAATCTGAGTCTCAATTTTTGTTTTATGCCCAGTTGCAAATCACATCCCAAACTATTTCGGGGACTCTTGGCAATTCCTCCTCCGGGCATAAAAGCCTAATGGAGCAATATTTTTTAGCTTGTTGGCCCTTCTTTATGGAAGGAAGTGAAGAACAAGGAAGAAAAGGTGAAAAGATAACTTCGTGGGAGACACAGTGACTATCACTGGGTCAAAGTGAGAAAAACAGTAGAAAAGATGGAAGGAAGCGAGGAAATGCAAATCGTTGGATGAGGAGATCAAGGATGACAGATCAATAAGTAATATGGATTGTGGACAACTCAGCAAGAGAAAAATCCATCGTGGATGCTTTGGAGCACCATGCGAGAAGGAAGGAAAGACAAGCTGGCGAAGCCCGAAAAAAGTGGGTCAAGTTGACCTAGGGTTTTAGACACCTAGGGTTTTGGCACCTAGGTTTTGGCCTAAGGATGTCAGTGAATTATTATATTGTATAAATAGAGGTATAAAGGGCCTAGGTTGGGTTGGTGTCAAGATAGATTGTCATTATTGATATGAGTGATTATTATACTATGAGAGATAAGTGTTGAGAGAGAGGAAGCCTTCTGGTATTGTAAGATCTTCTGTTGTGTGCGAAGTTCAAGTCCTGTAGCTGGGTGCACAAGAAGGGGAGAGAAAGAGATAGAAGAAAGAGGATCTTCTAGCTGAGAGCGTAAACAAGAACTGTATGCTTTACCTTAATAAATCATAAGCATAGTTATGTGGATGTAGCCCTAGAGAGAGGGTGAACCATGTACATCTGTTGTAGTGTGTGTGATTAATGCGTTGATCTCTGTCGTTGTTATATTGTTACCTACCTTATTGTATTAGATCAAACCTATAGCTGTGAAGGATAGATCTAGCTTGTTGAATGATAGATGCATGATGTATTGTTGTTGTAATAGATCCACTTGATATTCCCCTAGTTGTAGACATCTATGTCCTACAACCCCCTCATAGTTGCTTCGAGAGAGACTGCATCTGCTTCGCAAGTGTTGTCGAAAGGGCCAGTAGCTATGGATTGTTGGTGCACTCTTGGAGCTGAACCTTGGGTCTTCCCCTATGCAAACAAATGGTTTCGTTGCCTGGATGGGAATCTTCATGAAGGAATGTCAAGGTGGTTCCCATCGGAGACAGAGATTCAAAAGTGGATAGAATATCAAGAGAAGGAATTCACTGAAGCCTAGAACAAGAACCCTAATTTTAGTACAGAAGTTTGGTTGGAGAAATATATCTTTACCAAAATTCACGAGATATTCTTTGGAGGAATCCATCAAGAGCTACATGAGTAGTTAGCTAGGTTAGAAGATACCCAATTCGAAATAAGACCTAGATCTCCTGTAGTTTGGACATTGACGTTGATCCAGAACGTTAAAAGGGTTGATAACGTTGTATCCAGGGCAGTAGATCATTGGTTTGATAGTACCATTGGAGGGTATATCACCGAATTTGTTGTTGACAGAGTAGAGTCATACAACCAAGCTGAAAGATATTTCTTTAAAGGACCCAGAGGAAAAATTTTACAAGTCCTGAAGTTGAGACTCAAGATGTTGTTGCATGAGAAGAACATATTGAAGATACAGTAGATCGAAAAGATTTGAAAAGGCTAATGTTCAAAAATTTGGGCAGCGACAGCGACATAGAAGTGGGACATACGTGCAGTGAAAGAGTATTTCGAGGGGTTCACCTTGAGAAAATATTTAAGAAAAACTACAAGGAAGAGGGTTTCTACAGTGGAGAAGAGGCATATCTGACAGATGAAGAACATTCAGAATCTGTGGGGCCAGAGGAAGAAGCAGCTAAAGAACTTCGCCGAAACAAGCCAGAAACCTCAGGAACTGTGCAAGCTACTAAAGTAAGTAATATCAATCCTCCTATTGTTTCATAAATTCTAAGTAATCAGAACATTCCAAATCACCAGAGTCCACAAATCCCTATTACTAGCAGATCAACATCTACTCAAACAAGAAACCTATGTAACTCCATGGAAGATGAGATGAGGCTCCCTATCTTTCGAGGATATGGATTTGAAGATCCTGATTAGCACTGGTTCCTATGTGAGGTTGTATGGAACATTAAAAATATTATCGACGAAGCTGTTAAAAGAAACTAGTTTAGCACTACACTGAGAGACCGCGCGTTGAGCTAGTACATGAAGCTTGTCCAAGGACTTTCACAGCCTAATCCATTGAATGAGATCAAGAATGTGTTGATTGTAGAGTTTAAAAAACCTAAGTTAGAGTCCCAATGTATTACAAAGCTGAAAGAGATCAAGCAAAAGGTAGTCAAACCTGTTTGGGAGTTCAACCAAAGGTTTAAGACCCTAACAGGAAGACTAACTTTTAAGATCCCAGATGAACAGAACAAAGAATGGTTCATCGATGCTCTCTTACCACATATCATAGTTCCCTTGATGCAACATAAGATTGCTTCATAGGCAGAAGCATTGGAGATAGCCATGAAGCTTGAATCAACCCCTATGGGAGAATCCAACTCAGGTATGAGTAAGATCTTTAGCCAACTAACTAGTTTGTCTCTACAGGTCGAAGACATGAAGAAAGACAAGGGAAAAAGACAAAAGAGAAGACATTTGGTGTGTCAAATGCATATCAAAAGGTCATGACAAGGAACACTATCCTCTATTCAATGAATACTTGGCTTCTGGAGCTCTGATCCCCTTGAAGCAAGTCACCTTAACTTGGTGCGAAGTATGCAGAAATTGACATCGCCCTGGTGAGTGCTATTACATGCAAAAATACGTTCAGACACCCACAAACTTGTATTGCACATTTTGTAAATCAGTAGGGCATGACGATAGAGATTGTAGAGCTTATGATCTCATGCATGAAATATCAAGAGACATATACAAGATCCAAGGCGAAGTACATCAAGAAGGAAACAATGTGAAGTATAACTCCCCAGGAAGAGGAAACTTCAATCCTCACGGTGGATACAAAGGAAGAGGACGAGGAGGAGGAATGGGTCAAGGCCAAGGAAAAATAATATGTTACAACTACGTGCAGTGAGGACATATAGCAAGGGACTGTCAGAACCCTTGTACCACTTGCAGTTATTGCAACTCCTTCGAGCACGTCATTGAGGACTTCCATGTGATGCTATCCAAGCTTCAGGAAAGACGAGGACCCCAGCAAAACCCACAAGTGCAATTTATCTATGTTGAACCTCGCGGAGCAGACCCTAGAGTCATTGTTATTACTCGAGGAGGCGTTACCACAGGAGCGGATAAAATGACCCAGATATTTGTGACTCCATTGCCAATTGGTATAGCCTACTGATCTGCAGTTTGCTGCCCTCTCTCTTTCTTTATCCATCTTGTTGATCCACCTATTCAAAACCAAAGTTATCTTTTACATTCTGATGGGTGTTGAGCTTACACTTTAGCAGTCAAAGTGTGACTTTCAGTGCTAACAGGTGGGATGTAGTCGGGCAAGACCGATGGGATGAGATTCATGTTCGCCAGATCGTCGCGATGCTTGCTTCTCTTCTTCGTTGTGGTTCGGGATGACCCACATCAACATCCAATGAATGGGAATGCTTGGAATCCTCTCATCGATGAGGCCTGGACTCCCATGAACATGACCTTCTCAGCCATAGGGTCTATTAGGATCTCCTCCACAGACTTCTCTACTGCATTCGCTTGACATACACACTCGTGGTCAATTATATTGAGTAGGAAAATGGGTGCTCAAGGCAAGAAAAATGGGTGATGAGGTATCAAAAGAAGAACGCAGTAGCAATCAGTTCTATGTTAGCTCGAATAATCACAATTTTCAAAAGTGTTCCTGGTGAGGCATCCGACGGATTAAATAACCAATGTCGTAATGGACTCCTCCAATGGGCAGGAATGCCTCAATCAATATGATGTTGGGTATGTGTTATATTCTTTGCACGAGTAGTAGTGTCTGAG
>CBVK0100485006.1:0-19005 GCA_900067695.1 Picea abies
AAACAATTTATGTCATTTACATTTATGCCCTTTGAAATACCTCTCATCACAATTATAACAAAGTTGAAGGTATTGGCGTTTTGCCATCTCTTCCAAGGACAATTTTTTTGGATTCACAAGGGATGAGTGGTGGAGTGGTTGGTGGTGGTTTTCAAAGTAGGATGAGGGTGAGAAGCAACCGAGGGTCTCTTGGTTTTCACATTTATCACCATTTCATCTTCTTTAGCTCTTCCGCAGGCCTCCAACCAAGTAGTTGGGACTTGTATCATGAATTGTGATCTAATTTCCTCTTTAAGACCACTAATGAAACATTCTTTAAAAAAGGAATAGAGTAGGTCCTTTGTGTGGACTACCAATTGCTCAAAGGCTATAATAAAGTCAATAATTATGCATATTTGGTGTAATTTGTTAGTTGTCCCAAATAGTGAGCGTCACATTCAAAATGAGTGTAAATGGTCTTCACAAATTGAGTCCAAGAAATGTAGCCTCCATAAGCTTTCTTATACTATTGCCGCCATTGCCAACATTCTGAATCCAAATACAAGATACCCAATTTGAGTTTCATTAGGTTATCAATCATCCTATGGAGAGAGAAATAATGTTCCATTTGGGTGACCCAACCAAATGGATCAAAACCATCAAACTTGTTCATGTTTAATTTTGAAAAGTGATGTCACGAATTGTGATCATGAGAGGGTGTGTGATGGTCATTATGATGATTTGGAAAGAATGTGCCAGGGTGCAACTCTTCATTTGTTGAAGATTCTATTGTGCATGGATCCATGTGGTGTTATGGCCCCTTGTCCTTTTTGGATGCAAGTAGTGAGCCTGGCTAGCCTTTAAGCTGCTCAACATTTTGTTAGGCAATGTGTTGGGTAATTTGGTTGGTAATTTTTTAGGAGAGTTCAATACTCTGTTTGTCAACCTATGCCTCTAGTTGAGAAAATTAGTCATAAGTTATGTTACTTGGTTTGTAGGTCCTCAACTTTGCCTTCATTGGTTCATGTTGTGAGTATGGGTTGTGGACCATGAAAGATCTCGTCGAAGCATCATCCCTGACTTATCTCAATACAACCAGGGGCTTGAGAAGAGTCTTTTGAGAGGCATCACCAACAACTATATTGTGGGTCCACCCAAAAAATGGTTACCAAAGAACCATGCCCACATGATCAACATGATGCGAGGAATCTTTCGAGATAGGTCTCCCATAATTGTTCCAATGGGACCTAGATTTTTTTCCCTATGCTAGTGGGAGTATTACTATGATGACAAAAATCCCAAATTCCTTCTATACTCAAAGATGTAGGAATTTTTCTAACGGACTGTAAAGGCTAGGGTTTTTAGGGTCATAAGGACAAAATAATGTCAAGTGGTATAACTCTATGATATATCTAAAGGTTTTCAACAATAATCCTTGATCAAATATTTCATGGCACCAACTAAGGAGGATAGATCATACCCTTAGTTGTACTACCTGATTCCCCTGTACACGAGAGTGATATCCTTGAGTGATGTTCTTGGTGTAATATAACGATATGACAACCATAGGTTTATGTAAAGGTGGTTTTAGGTGCACTTAGAGGGCTTCCAATATACCCTAGAGTACATGGAAGACAATTCTATATACAAGTGCTATGATGCGGTACTACTCAAAGGGGTACCAACCAAGCTTACAAGAGTGTCCAACCAAGTGATACCAATTGTATTTTTCTGCATGTATTCTTACCAAACTACAGATTTACCCATCGAATGATAGATCTCTATGTTATTTAAAGATGTCAGAACATATCTATAGCATACAAAAAATTCTTTCAAATATTGGATGCATACTAGCTCGGGAAAGAGATTTGATACCACTTGTGGTGATCCTCAACCCTTAGACTTGGATCACAGAAAAGGTATTAAGAGAATATAAGTGTAGAAAAACAAATTCAAGACACAAATAAGATGGAACATGTGAAATAAACCCTTGTATTAATAATAATCAGAGAAAGGAAACAATGTTCGCTTACCTCTTAAGCTAGGGCGTCCTCTCATTAAGTAGAGCTCCAATTACAACAATACTTGACAAAAATATTTAATAGCCTTCTAGTTCTTTAAATAGGAAAAACTCTAACTACTTGTGGTCCCATCAATAATGAGTACCAACTACCTAGTGGAACTTATTTGATAAAGGCGACCATTTTGCATTAATTAACTATCCACCAAGTATCTAATGGTCTTTATTCAAAGAAGATGGTTTCATACATCAATTGACTAACTTCTAAGTACTCTAAAGTAGGGAGGCTAGGGTAGGACCCTGACATCAAGCGTGTTGAATCCATTTTTAGATTAAAAACAATAATTTCATCAAATCCAAAATTACTATTTTGATAAAGATTGCCTAACTAGATTCTAGTGATGTCAAACCAAAAAAGGTTGAAAATGTAGAATGTTTAGCCTTCTTCATTTTTTATGAGCTTGAATAGTTCACTTAATGCTTAGTGCATTAGGTGTTGTTCACTAGGGTGAATCAATGGGATTGAAATTAGTGGTATGAAGCACATAGCACCAATCATTACTTTCAAGTCTTGCACCCAATAACCAGGACTTGCAAGGAAGGTCACCCATCCTAATCTAGCTCGAGCACACTTAATCATTAAGTTTTTTTTCCATGATCAATATTGCGTAGCTTACTACCCCATTTGCAGAACCTTATCAATTATTATGCCTTATGAACCGTCTAATCATAACCCTCTTCTATTTTATTTATTTATGTCAAAAGAACTATGTAAGAAAGTCTTTTGTACAACATTTTGTTTATTTTAATCAAAAGAAATAAACATTGCTATAGTCTCATTGCACACCCATGTCTTTATATTCTCTAAATTACACATATAACCATTGAAGAAGATGCCAATAGAGAGTTATAATGCTTTAGACTCCATACCTATCACACAAAACTAACAACTCATATACAATTTTGCTTCCAAACACATATTGAAACATTATAACCAAGATAGACAACACTAGAGAAAAGAGGGTCCATTTCAATTAGTATAGGCTTGGATATAATCAATTTGTTTGGCTAAAATCAATTTGCAAAGTTTAAAATGTATTTTTAATTTATATAATATATTATTTTTATTTTTATTTTTTCTATGTAATACATTTCACTAGGAAACCCATTGGGTACTTCCTCACATTTCAAGGATGGTACCCATAGTAAATTGGATTTTTTAGGGCTTAAGGCTAGGTCAACAATCAACGATTGGCTAAGGAAGAGAGCAAGCATGTCAAGTGGGATTTGAACCCAAGCATGAACACATAACAACTTTCCTCTTAGCCACTCAAGCTACACCCAATTGATACTTAAAATTTAGGGTTTTAATATTTATGTGGTGAGAGTAGTTATTTATATTGCTCGGAAAATCCACAGTGGTCATTTTGAATAATCAATGTTTCAGATCTCCAATCAGATCTATCATCAGGACAAAACCGTCGAGTAGGAGAAGATGGCTACTTAGCAATAAATAACACACATTTTTTTAAAGGTTTAAATATGTTCTAACATTTGAGAATATCATTTTTAAAAAATTAATTGTATAGAGTATTTAATATTTACGACATTTATTTTGACCCACATTTTATCACTGACTAATGACCAATTTTTTATGAGCTTGAATAGTCCACTTAATACTCGTTTGTATTAGGTGATGCTCATAAAGGTTAAGAAATGGGGTTGAAACAAGTGATATGAATCACATAGCATCAATAGTCACCTTCATGACTTGCACCTAGTAACTAAGACTTGCTAGGAATGTCACCCATCCTAATTTGATTATGACTCAAGTGCACTTAACTATCGAGTTTTTCACCATAATAGAACTCGCTTAGCTTGCTATCCCATTTGCAAAACCTTGACAAGTATTGTGCCTTATGAACCATTTATTCAAAGCTCTCTTCTCTTGAATTTATTTACGTCATAAGAACTATGGAAGAGAGCCTTTAGTACTTCATCTTGTTTCTTTTGATTAAAACACATTGAAACTATTATAGTCCAGTTACATACCCCGAGACATTCGTATTCTCTAAATTACATATATAACTAGGCAATGATGCTAGTTGTGAGTTATACTGCTCTAATATTCATACATATTACACAAAATTGACAACTCATATACAACTTTGCTTCCAAATGCATATACAAACATTATAAGCAAGATAAACAAAACTATAAAAGAGACTTTCATAAAACACAACATAGATAAAAATATTAGACAGTTTCTAACCTAGAAGATGGTTCTATTGCTTGGAGGAGCTCAATTTTAGCTTCTACTCTTCAATAATGGTGGTTAGAGGATTGTAGAAGCCACACACACATATACTTTTGAGCAAGCTTAAAGCCTTTTCTTTGAATTCTATCATGAGGCAATGATTATTCTCCTCCTAGTCTTTATAAAGCTTGAAAAATGTACCAACACTTGAATATGCAACCATCCAACAACCATCTTCTTCATTATCTCCCTTTGCTTCTTAGAACTAAAAGAGGGGCATTGAAAAACATATTGAAATACTCGTTGAGTCACAAAGTTCTCCAACCACTCATAATTTTCACAAAAATAATAGAGTAGCTCTTTATTTCCTTCTTCCTCAACTTACCATAAAATTTCTTTTAGTGACTTCCATGAAAAAAAAGGTTAAACAAACATCACATTAAAAGAATAATCAACTAACAAAGAGCAAAAATGCAACAAGCAATATGCCTTTCCTTTCTCATATAAAATTAATATACCAATAAATGGAATGTCAAACTCTTTTCACCAACCTTCGAAGTACTTAGCTTCATCCCAAAAAAAAATTAAAAAACAAAAAAACTTTAATAATTAAAATATAAATTCTTAATTTCATACCATTTAAAAATTAACAAACAATTTTTTTTCCAATTATTATGAAACAACTTCATAAGGCCTTCGCACTTCCCATCTTGTATGTAGAGCCTTAACTAGCGACTAGGGAATGCTATTTGTATAGTAAATCTGTCACAAGAAAAGACGTGACGGGGATGAAATGTGTATATTATTTAATGGGCAAGAAGCGCATGATGAAAACGACGGGGGTTTTGTTGTTCCTAGGCGTACAATCCCATTCGTCTTAGGCTTATTATGTATGGGAAGAGAAAACCCTGAATTCATTCAAATAGTTTCGAACATCCCTTCCAACGGAAGTCATCGGTGAAGGAGGTGGGGTTGCAGGAGTCGATCTGGTGGATCCATAGATCCAATCAGATCTGAAAAATGGCGCTCACTGGACTTATGAAGGTCCTCGTATGGGCCTCGGCGCTTCTTCTGCTTTTCTTCAGGGCCAACAGCTTTTATCTTCCCGGCGTCGCACCCCAAGATTTCAATAAGGTTAGTATTGAACACCTGTATGCATGAATTCATGGGGTTTCTTTAATTTTCGAGGTCCCAAGTCCTTTTCGGGGTTTTGCAGATATCTTTTATTTGATAGCAGGAACGAAGTGGGTTTAGGTTAGATTTTAGCCCGTTTAATGCTATCTCGAGTTCACGAGTTCAAATCCTATGGCGGTTATTCATATGCTCATAATCTATGTCCTCATTCGAAATCGTCAGGGTTTTTATTGTCGAGGAGAGCTCGGGCTTATTTTGGCTTAGTTGTATTGAATTTGTTGCTTGCTTTAAGCATACGATCCTAGTTGGGTTCTATTTCTATATCTTTATTGTTGGTTGTCACAGATCTATTTATTGGGCAGTTATAAGGGTTGAATCTTAAAAATATCTTCTGTTCTATGGATGCTGTGATGTGTGTTTTCTTAGTTTTAGTGTCAGTTATGGTATTAGATATATTAATCAAGTATTTTGCATCAGCTTTGCGTCCAAATGGGTTTTACTGTTTTCCATAAAGAATGTATTTTTGTGGGCACTGGCTCTTTATATTGTGATGACCACCATGACCTAGTTTCCATCTTGTTAGTAGATATTGGCTGAAGTAAATCATGTAATGTTTAATATTTTTTTCTGAAGTACCTGTATTTCATGCAAGCCATAGTTTTGTTAAAATAATTGGATGATCATCTAGGCACACGCAGGAAGTGCAAGCTCTTTTAGTGAAAATGATTTGCCCTTTCGGTTCGTTCTTGCATAGTTTCTGTAATAGTTATTAGCTAGAATTCCTAGAAGAAGAGGATAACTATTCCGAAGCTGAGATCATTTTACCTATGCGCCTAAGGCTTGGGTGTTGAGTCTTGACTACTGATTAAAGTGATGTGATGCCAATCGGAGTTGACCTTTTAATCTTGGCTAATGATAATCATTTGGAGCGATATACTGGTACCACTGTGGGTCATGTCACAATCACAGTAGGTGCTGCGGTGTACTTGATTAATCTCTCTGTTAATGGCTGGCAATTTTGATACAACAACACGTGCCAATTTCAGCTTGGGCACACACTGCTTTTTACATACGTGTGGAACAAGCTTTGGGTTCTTATAGAGTAGAGATAAGTATAAATCTTTAATAAATTATAATTTGGATCAATTTCACTCTCAGCTGCATAGAAGAAATGTATCACGTAGTCTAGACCAATATATTGTTGTCCTTAATCTTTTTGTACAGATAGGTAATATTATGTAGTTGGGAAATTATGTGCCCATTACATGATTATCTTATTCTGTTGTATTCAGGGGGATGAGCTACAAGTGAAAGTGAACAAGTTGACTTCCATAAAGACTCAGCTTCCTTATGATTACTATTCTCTGCGATACTGCCCTCCAAGTAAGATTGTTGACACCTCTGAAAACCTTGGAGAAGTTCTTCGGGGCGATCGCATTGAAAACTCTCCTTATGTGGTGAGTTAAGCTTTTCTCGTTGTGGTTGGTTTGGCTATTAAGGTGATTATAGTACTACCCTTGCTATATTTTGTAATGAGAAAGACATTTAAGATTCTAACGGAGTTCCTTCTCTTCCAGTTTGAAATGAGAGGAAGTAGACTTTGCAATGTTGTTTGCAAGACTAAGTTGGATGCAAAGGCTGCAAAGGACTTCAAGGAGAAGATTGATGATGAGTATCATGTCAACATGTGAGTGACTCTGTGAATGTCAGTGACCAGAAGGAGAAAAGAGATGATAAAAATGTGTCAATATGATATAATCTGCTTTTAATTATTTGTTATTTATTATTTATAATGTGACCATGTTGCAAGACACACTCTTGCATGGGTATTTAAGGTTTATTTTGTTGCTGCTCGTTTACTTGTGCCTTTTCCACTGGTAGGTACTTCTGAGTGTCTATTCTATATCGATAAATATTACGACAGGGTTATTTTATATTATGATGGTTTAATGGAAGCAGGATTCTGGATAATCTACCTGTAGCAGTAGCCAGACAGAGGTCCGATGGAAGTAGTCTTACTAGTTATGAACATGGTTTCCGGATTGGGTTCAAAGCAAGCTACACAGGGGTAAGTGGTGAAAATTATTCTCATGCAAGGAAAAACATAAACCTATGTCTGAGATTCATAATGGTAATCTGATTTTGAAGGTTGATTTCCTGTCTTGGGGCATTTATCAGTTTTTCATACAAGGGCACACATAAACTTATGTTTGGAATTCATAATAATAATCTGATTTTGAAGACTGCTCTCTTGTCTTTGGAAATTAATGAATTGGTTTTTTCATGCAAGGGCATATACAAGTTTTTGCACCCTTGAATTCAGACATGAATCTGATTTGAAATATGTTTACTGTCTTGGTACAGAGTTCAGAAGAGAGACACTTCATCCACAATCATTTAGCTTTTCTTGTGATGTATCATAAGGATCTTGAAACTGATTCTGCACGCATCGTTGGATTTGAAGTTACACCATACAGGTTGGGCTTCCTAGGGATTGCTATCTATTTGTTATCAAAACTCTACTATTCCTATTTAAAATGCCATGGAAAAGGAAACTATCGATCTGCTTCCTTTTACCTGTTCCTCGATTCCTTCTAAAGTATATTGATAATATTCTTTTATCTAGCTACTTAGTTTTGAAATAAAATTGGTAAGGAAATTTATTTGTTACACTCGGTCATCTTGAGCTGTTAAGAGTTTGAACATGCAATTATGAATTATTTTATTTCAATCGAGTAGCACATTGCCACTTGAACCATGTCTTTAATGATGTTACTATTTTTTTGATCTCTATCAAGTTCAATCCCTAAAGATTTGTTTTTTCATCTTGATTTTGTTCTGAAGTTAATTCTCCTTGAATGTTGAATTGCAGTGTGAAGCATGAGTATGAACAGCCATGGGATGATGACAAACCCCGTTTGATAACTTGTGATCCAAATACCAAGCGTACAGTTTCAAGTTCTGAGATTCCCCAAGAAGTTGTGGAAGACAAAGAAATCATATTCACTTATGATGTTGCTTTCCGGGTATTACCCAGATATCCTATCTCCATTGTTGCATCTCATTTCTGGTCTTTTCAAGATATGTTGACTCTTGAGTTTTTACCTTTAAGCCTATGCAATTTTCTTTGCTTCTGATTAAAGTTGGATGTTGCAGGAGAGTCCTGTGAAATGGGCATCTCGTTGGGATACTTACCTTCTTATGACAGATGATCAGATCCATTGGTTCTCTATCATCAACTCATTGATGATTGTTTTATTTCTTTCTGGAATGGTTGCAATGATCATGATGCGAACATTGTACCGAGATATCTCAAAATACAACCAATTAGAAACACAGGATGAAGCTCAAGAGGAAACAGGTTGGAAGTTGGTCCATGGAGATGTGTTCAGGGCCCCAACCAATGCAAGCTTACTCTGTGTCTACGTGGGAACCGGAGTACAATTTTTTGCAATGACATTAGTGACAATGATGTTTGCTGTCCTTGGTTTCCTTTCTCCCTCAAACCGTGGAGGTTTGATGACAGCTATGCTGCTATTATGGGTGTTTATGGGTTTGTTTGCTGGGTATGCCTCCTCACGTCTATATAAGATGTTCAAGGGCACAGAATGGAGAAAGAACACGCTCAAGACAGCATTCTTGTTTCCAGGCATTGCTTTTTGCATTTTCTTTATTCTCAATGCACTGATATGGGGTGAGAAGTCATCTGGTGCAGTTCCTTTTGGGACTATGTTTGCTTTGGTCCTTTTATGGTTTGGAATTTCTGTGCCATTGGTCTTTGTGGGCAGTTACTTTGGCTACAAGAAACCTGCAATTGAGGATCCAGTGAAGACCAATAAAATCCCCAGGCAGATTCCAGAGCAAGCTTGGTATATGCGGCCCATTTTCTCAATACTAATTGGAGGCATTTTGCCTTTTGGCGCTGTATTCATTGAACTGTTCTTCATATTGACTTCAATATGGCTGCATCAATTCTACTATATCTTTGGGTTCCTGTTCATTGTCTTTGTGATCCTCATTGTTACATGTGCAGAGATCACCATTGTTCTGTGCTACTTCCAATTGTGCAGTGAAGATTACAACTGGTGGTGGAGAGCTTATTTGACTGCAGGCTCCTCAGCATTTTATTTGTTTCTCTATGCTACATTCTATTTCTTCACCAAGTTGGAGATGACAAAGCTTGTTTCTGGAATTTTGTATTTTGGCTACATGACCATCATTTCATACTCATTTTTTGTTTTGACCGGTACAATAGGTTTCTATGCCTGCCTCTGGTTTGTGCGGACAATATACTCATCAGTGAAGATTGACTGAGGTTCTGCATGTGGTGGCCATTTTTCAGAGGGGCCCTTTAAGTTCTGGTTTAGGGGAATGGTGCTTGCTCATTTTATTTAGTTTAGAGGTTTTTGGGTAACATAACAGGAGACTTACCACTGTCAATGTGCTGGTGTGGGAGGTAATACTGAAGATGTATGTTGGTGTATGTTTCTTCTTAGATTAATTTCCTGCCACATTCTATTGTTCAAATATGAAACTCAATTCCCATTGTAATCAATTCCGTGCTATATTTTATGCAGTTCAGGCTGAAACCATTGATATTTATTGATTTTCAAGTTCCTTCAACCATTCGATAGAGTATCATACATCATTCCGAGCTTCATTTTGAGTAAAGATAGAATTTCTTTTATCTAAACAGATTTTATTTTCTAGTTCGGTGAATGCCAAGGCTTTGTTCAATAAATAGTTGGTGTTGTTACGAAGGTTTTGTACAATAAACAGTTGGCATTGTTCTCATTAATATGGCTGGCATTAATAATTATTTCTTTGAACTGCATCTTAAAAATACTGGTCTTTCTTTTATCTAAAGAGATTTTATTTTCTAGTTTGGTGAATGCCAAGGTTTTGTTTAATAAACAGTTGGTGTTGTCGTGAATGTTTTGTACAATAAACAGTTGGTGTTGTTCTCATTACTGTGGCTGGCATTAACAATTATTTCTTTGAACCGCGTCTTAAAAATACTGGTCATTCCTTTATCTAAACAGATTTTATTTTCTAGTTTGGTGAATGCCAAGGTTTTTTTTCAATAAACAGTTGGTTTTGTACAATAAACACTTGATGTCGTTCTCATTACTGTGGTTGGCATTAATATTTATTTCTTTGAACTGCATATTAGAAGTACTGGTCTTTGATGGATTTTAGCAGAATGAATGCTTTTCTAGTGAACCTTGCTCCCACGGTTTATGCATTCCACCTAGAATGATCCCTAGTTCAAGGCTGTTAGGTACTTGACTATGCAATAATTGTCGGTACAATTAGTTGCTTACAAGTTTTATGCTTTAGCAAGGACATTTGCATCTTTACCGTTTAAACTGTAGTTCTCAAGTGTATGTAAAAAACACAGGGCACTTTGAGGAGCACACTTTACTGCATGGAAAGCAATGCGCCAGGCAACCAGCCTTTCAAAGCCCGGAACAAGGGTTTCTACGGAGATCAAGGGTTTCTTCGGAGATGGGAGGGTTGGCTTTACTTGTTTGCTATTTCTAAGAAGGGTTTCTACGGAGATGGAAGGGTTGGGGTTTTGAAGGATCCTGTCTGCTGTCGGAGAAAATGGGAGGGCTGAGGTTCTGAAAGATCCCGTCTGCTGTCTGAGAAAATGGGAGGGTTGAGGTTTTGAAAGATCCTGTCTGCTGTCTGAGAAGATGGGAGGGCTGAGTTTCTGAAAGATCCTGTCTGCTGTCTGAGTTGATGGGTGTTCTATTAAGGCTTTGATATGCCTACACTAAGTGAACCTTTCTTATGTAGCGTTATGGATTTATGTGCCCGCAGATTCAGTGTCCCCAAGCTGACCACAATTACATCCAAATATCAATAGTGTTTCATTCTATTTTATGCGTCATTTCGTACGTCTGCAGTTGCAAATATTTGCATGTTAGGAACCACCTTTGTATTTTATTTTGTCAAGGTTTCCCCATTATACGAAGCCTCCTTGGGTGTTTTGGGAACACAAGCATAAATAATGGTCTTTAAATGCGTAGGTTAGAGCGTAGGCTAAAGATATTCCAAAACGACCATCTTTCCGGTGAAGTTAAAGGCTGCAGATTCAGCATAAATTTGGGTACTTGACATGGTTTCATGGGTCGAAGTACCAGAAGCATAGTTCATGCTTCCAAGGGTTTTTGAGGGTTTATGATTCGACTCAGAAAATGGCTTGGAACTATGCCCTCTTCGAATTTTTGGTTTTGCTAAATTTTTTCCAGACCAGGTCTCTAGCAGTATATGGATGTAAATAGATAATAATGATAAGGGTGTAATTCAATGTATGTGACCGATGCTTATTATGTTTGTGGAATGCCATTTTACTCGAGGGGTGAATGATGCAATCATGCAGATATATGCATATGATTGTAACAGGTTAATGACCTATTTTTAAATCTATTATGCCGAGTTTTATCGACTCCTTGTATGAAAAACTACATTCACGAGGTTGTTTTCATAAGAAAGAGAACGAGGTTGTTTTCGTAAGAAAGAGACGGAGTGGTAGCAATATTATCTCAAAACAAAACAACATATAGGACGTTAGTTTAATAATGTAGATGTTATGTTGTTTGAGGTTTTTTAGATAAACTTTGTATAAAATATTGAAATGTCTAATGTTTTGAAAGGACACTCCATCCATCATCAGGAATAGATTGAGCTGAAATGTAAACATTATTTTGTATCGAAGCTTGTTAATGTTCTCTTACATAATTGTGTTAAAAATGATGTTTTAACCTCATTACACTTTTGTGGATATAATGTGCCTTCTGTCCTTCAAACTAACAAGGAAATATAATAAAACAATGGAAAAATAACTGTTAAAAAGTGACCATAAGTCTTTATTTGAATCAATGTACATAATTTCTTCATTGTAGAAAATTCTAAGGTATTGATTATAAAGTTTGATTTGTTTATATATTTTTGACATTTGGGTTGAAATTCAATAGTGGATATGGTTGTGTTTGACATGCATGTTTTTTTTTTAATGGCTGATCTCTAACTTATGGGTGAATAAATATGAATACGAGTCTTTAATTTATGATATTGTTTTATAGTTTTTGTATCGTAATATGATTAATCATGTAAATACAAGAATAGTTCTTAGAATGAATTTTCTTTAGATCTATCAAAATATAATATAAGAGTTATAACACCATGTAAACACAAAAACAGTTCTTAGAATGAATTCTTTTTAGATCCACCAAAACATAATATAAGAGTTATGACATTTATAATGTTCAAAAAATCATCAACAGTTCTTTTGTCTTTTGTAAACAAAGAATAAAAGTTCTTAGAATGAATTCTTTTTAGGTCTACCAAAACATAATCCAAGAGTTATAACATTCGTAACGTTGAAAAAGTTATTAACAATTCTTTTGTATCAACCATGTAAGTTGTTCCTTGATACATTCCTTTCTTTTTGGTATAAGATAATCATTGTCCCTGGTAGACTTTTTTCATATAGGATTTTACACAATAATGTATGGAAATAAGAATAATTCTTAGAATGAATTCTTTTTAGGTCTACCAAAACATAATCCAAGAGTTATAATATTTGTAACGTTGAAAAAGTTATAACAATTCTTTTGTATCAACCATGTAAATTGTTCCTTGATACATTCTTTTCTTTTTTGTATAAGATAATCATTGTCCCTGGTAGACTTTTTTCATATAAGATTTTACACAATGATGTATGGAAATACCTTGTTTTAGTATGATGTGGTTTGGATGTTTGCATTATGAGATTTCGAATTTCACTTTCTTAATAAGAAAAACAAATTATAAAATGCTTTTTACTCCTTTTTCACTGTGATATCACAAAGGTTTATAAAGACAAACTCAGTCAACTATTTATGGATACTCTATAACTAAGTTATATGAATACATTCATGCATTTTAATTGTTTCAATGTAGTGTGACAACTTTGTACTTATAATGTTTGTGAAGAATATCTTTTGTATTCATTATCTAATTTAATTTGGTGGCTTGACTTTTACTTAATTTTGGTGATTTCTGAATTAATAGGTAATTTATCCTCAAAAGTGAGTAGGTGCATGTTTTTGATTGTGGTTTTATTAAAATCTTGTTTACCAATATATTCATAAAGATTTTTGTACTTGTTCGCAAATAATGTGTGTTTGTCCTTGTAGGTTCAACAATAACTTTTAATAAACAAGTGATTCTTTTATTTGTATCTATAGTTCAAGAAATTCATGAGCATCTATTTCATTTTAAATTTAAAAACTAAGTTAAATTTCTAAATTATACCAAAGGGCTGCAAAGTAACTAGTCTCTGCATTAAAATTTTTCCCCGTAACCATATTTGTCTTTGGAATCAAGATTATCAATTCACAGAACTTAGAAGGTCGGTCATTATATCACATCGTTATATAGAAAGGTTTAGGCAATGTGGTGGTTATATAAGAGGCATTGATTGTATTGGGTTTGGAATCTGGTAGGCCAAATACCTTCTATAAGTTTTTCTCAATAAAAACATGTAATAAAAAATAAATAGCATGTATTATGTTGGATTTCTTTTGTTGTTTTGACACGGACAGTCTTTCCCGCGACTATAAATTGGAACTTTATTCTGCAATCACACATCACTTGTATCTTGTTTTTTAATTGAAAAAAATGTCAACAAAATTGCATAAGATGGAAACAAAGTATTATTGATAGATTCTGAAATCAGTTAAGCTATTATGGACAAGCTTGATTTATAACACTTTTCGTTTCATTGCTAGCCATGAACCAGAATCCATAGTGTTGATATGTTATTAGAAAGCTACAAATTATTTAGATCAAGACATTATTTGAAAATTGAAAATGTTAGTTGTCCTCTGAAAGCTATGAATAATTTCGTATCATTATATATTTTTTCAACAAATGCAAAACATGAAATTAATAGCCATCACATTAAACATGATCTATTAGGGCTATCACAGAAAGACCAAACACAGAAAGAGGGATATCACATGTTTCTTTCTCTAATGTATTGGAAGCATTTTGCAATAACAAAAGTGAGTAGCATGAATAGAACAATCTACTTAATGAAACAATATAAGTTTTAAAAGATGAGATCATAAATATGTGATAGATTTGAAAGTATTTTTAAAAGAACAAAAGTGACTAGTATGAATATAATTATCTACATAATAAAAACAATACAAATTTTAAAAGATAAGTGCAATATGAAATAGATCTAATTCAGAATTCCGTCATTGTAACAATTGCAACTATTTGAGTATACATATAGATAAAAGTTGAAATTATAAGCAATCCTCTATTAGAACAAACAACTATTATAACATAAAAACTGAGACAAAACATATATTGTGTTTTGTTTTGAAGGCTTTACAAGCAATGAGATTATTAGCATATCCAAAGACAAAATTTCGTTTTTTCATTAATGATAATCAATAGAGATTACTTCGTGATTGTTGTTTTTGGAATTACAAAATTTGAATAGAGCAAATAGTTTAGAAGCAAGACTATATGAGTTAAAGTTTTTTCATCTCTATAACAAGATGGTCTAATGTCAGCATGAATAAGCATTTTTGAGACATATTGAACAACTTGACCACTGCCAATGAAATGTTTAGTGCATAGTGTTTGTAGGAAATATGGGCAAGTGTTGGAAAGCATTCTTGAATGACTAGCTTTTGCAAGGTGTACTTGATTGCCCCATCTTCTTTCTTTAGGGTGCATTGGAGGTTATGTTCGTAAATGCATGTTGTTTTCAATTTGTGCAATGCGACTAGTTGTGGAGAATTGATTGCCCACATTTGCTGCAAAATGGTTGAAATGGATAATGAAAAAATATTTTTTGGTCTCAACACACCATGTATATGCATTGTAAACATGTAGGGGTGTTATTTTGTTTTTCTCAATTTGTAGCGAAGAGCAAGAGCAAAAGAATTGTGGTTAAAAATCAGAGGTATAATTCAATTAAATGAAACAATAAATGGATACTTACCGAAATATTTGATTGCACAAAATATTTCAAATGTGCTCTTGTGTAATCACGAATTAACATATCAACAAATTTTGCTGAAGAAAAGCATATGTTATGAGATCCTCTTGACCCATTTCTCACAACATGTTTGAATAGACATATCATTGTAGACTTGGATGCTAGTTGTTGTTGCACATATAGGAAAAGTTCTTTGTAACTATTGTTCATTTGCACCCTCAACAAAATCCAAAGCTAGATTGACTTAAAAACTATAAAATATCATTGGGAGGGAATATGAAGAAGCTGAGCAATGGGAAGCCAAGCCTTGCACATGGCTAGGGTTTACCCTTGTGGCTATTGTTTTTGTAAAAAAATTCAAAGCCTATCATTTTCAGTGAGACAATGCCTCTCTTGAATAGATCGATGCAAGGATATACATTGAATTTGATTTGTAGTGTGAGATTAGTTATGTAGAGCAATGTTGTGAGGATTCAATTTGCTGGCCAAGTCAGATTTGAATCCTTAGTTGCCATCCCAACTGAGGTGAAGCACAAATACGCTGGAGGGAAAATGGAAGATTTTTCCCATCTCAAGGAGGAAGCTTTCAAGTCTTTGGTTCACTCACTCAAACTAGCCAAAGGAACTTACCTTGTATAGGGCATATTCATCAAGTGGATAGATGCCATCCCCTAGTTGGATCTTTGGTCCATGGAGCCAAGTAAAAAAATACTCATTCTAATTGAGCGTGTTTTGATTGGAAATTTTATAGGCCCCTGGCAGTCCAAGAGCTATTGAGGCATGGACAATAGAGCATTGGACTCCCAAGATACAAGGTTAGGTATTCTCTTTTGCATGTGGTCATGGTTTTTTTATGTTCTTGTTTCAAAATGGGGAGGATCGAGAGTCGATCTTCCACCATGGACCCTTTCTCATTGGACTCTTGACTCCAATCTAAAAGAGGAGATAAAAACAAGCCCTATGTGGGTCACACTACCTCATTTCCCCTTAAATATCTAGGACAAAAGCACCCTTAAAGCCAATTGGGACAAGTTGGGCCAATATCTTTATCAATTAGAACAAAAAAGAATGCAATACTCTTGTGCATGGATATGCGTGGAAGTGGACTTGGAGAAGGGCCTCCTAAAGGCATTGCAAATTATTTTGGAATGTTAAATCCACTAACAAGTACCAGATTTTAAGCAAATTCCTTTCAAGTGTAACTCTTGTCATGAGTATGAACACTTTGCTAAAAACTGCCCAAGGATTCAAGTGTATAAATCTCCCTCAAAGTAGCCTTCAAATCCTTGCAGTGATTTGAAGAACACTTATTTTCAATTGGTAATTACTAAGCATAGATAATCCAAGCCTAAGGGGCAGTAGTAGTAAAAAAAACTTGGGAAGTCCACCAAAATAAAGAAACAACATACATGAAGCCCTAAGTTGAAAGTCTAGAGGATTCAAAGAAGGAAAATGAGGGGTTTGAGAAATCTCGGGATGATGATCTTGAGGGTGGACCAAAACCACCCAAATTTGGGGTTGAGAAATCATTGTTTGAAGAACTTGAAGGTAGATCAGAACCACACTAGGCCCAAGAGGAACAAGTGGCTATTCTAGAAGAGGAATTTTAGGATAAGAACCAGTTGAACTTAAAATTCTCTAAGTTATAAATATCTCTCTTATGTATCATACTCCATACTTACAAAATTTTTGATTTGCGACAGGTTCATGACCTTTACCTTAACTTCCGCTGTCCTCATATTACACTGCCAGATTCTGCTGCACACAATTTTTACCAACACTTAGCCATATTCTCATATTCTTCGCGGAGCGACGGGTCCGTGGGTGTGCATCACTTCTTTGATTGTAATCACAAGTCCGTCCGTCCGCTTTTGGTACTTAGCCATTTTCTTGAGATTTTATTTATCTTTTCAATGTTCCATATTTAGTCATTTAAGTGCGGAGTGTCCGTCCGCTTTTGGTACTTAGCCATTTTCTTGAGATTTTATTTATCTTTTCAATGTTCCATATTTAGTCATTTAAGTGCGGAGTTCGTCGCACTACTTTGAAAAGTGCTCTTTTGTCCATCCACCATCCTACACTTAGTCATATTTCAAAGCATCCCACCAAACCGCGGAAGCAGACATCCTTCATTCAAATATTTGTATGCATTCATTTTCTTCGCTCTGCCACGAATCCTCGTTCCTTGTCACATCCACCAAGAAACATTTAATACATATATTATGTGGAATGATAGATGGTTAAGTAATAAAGCACCATTATTAAGGTCATTTTTCTCGAGACCCTTCTTATAAATTCAAATTTAGTTTTTCAAATCACTCTTTTGAAATAAGAGCTCCAGTGGTTAATGCGAAGAAAGAATTATTTTACTATTCTAGAAAGACTGTGCATGCTTGCTAACTCTTAAGAAAGATGGCGAGAGAACTGGTAATATGGTGCACATACAACTATGAGAAAGGCCAAAGAATTATCAAATTGAATGGACAATCCCCAATCTCTCTGGCACCGTCAACTTTCAACCAAATGCTCTGGTTACTAGAGCCGACAACAACTTTTAAGGTTGACGAAGCCAAGAATTTCATCAGGGCTAAAAACAATGGTAGGTATTTATTGCCGCTATGTCTCGAAAACCCAACCACAATGCTAGAGGATTTGTTAGTGAAACAAGTTAGTCAATTGAAGAAACCTTATAAAGAAATGACTTGGCTTCTTGCTAGTGTACTTGGAAAGGAGTCAACTGCTACTATCCCTCATTTATCGCTCTACATTTTATATTATTCTATTCAAGTGAAGAAAAATTTTGACTGGTCTAAAATTATATCTTTTGAGATATCATTTCAACTATCGAATTTCAAGAAAGATAAGAAATTCTACATGTCTACGTATTTGGTCTTCGCTATCGTATATTGTCATGTATTTCAAGGATTTCATTTGTCAAGACAAGTTGATTCCAAGGCATACACGATTCATACTTGGTATCCTTCTTTGTGGAAACATAAAGCGATGTACCACTTTTATGCAGTTTATGATTATTTTTTATCTTCTTTCAAAAAAATTATGTTTGGAAACAATACTTCAAGATTATCTTCGGAGGCCGTGGCTTTCTTAAATAAAAGAGAGAATTTTGAATCAAATGAACAATATAACATAATCATGGTCTATTTCTCTCATGAAGCCCCAATTTATTTTCCGTGTATCAGATAAGATATTCATGGTAGAAGTCTGTAGACAGTACAAATTATGGGCCAATTTATTTTATTAAAGGAAGAAAAGGAAATTCATTCCATTGCCATGGAAAGTTGGCGAGATTTCATTGAAAAGTGCTTCAAAGATTGATGAATTTGCAACCCAATTCGACCAGTGTAATCCAAAGTTGGCAAATCAAGTAAAGGGATTTGACTTCCAACAACATTTCATGAACCATATGGTCTCTGTAGGTTTCAACATGTCATACACAAATACTTGTATATATGGAGAAGAATAAAATGATGACTGTTGTAACAGATATCAAAATTGACTGTTCTGCCCAAGGACCCCTTCACTGAAGGAAACGGAAAAGACTTTTGGAGCAGCTCATACTCGACCTGTATGTGTATGTGAATTCCC
>CBVK0100485007.1:0-19004 GCA_900067695.1 Picea abies
CGATTTCCCAAAGTCGAACAGGATGCTATTTAGACCATTGTTATCATACCTTAATGAATTTTGCCATCATATTTGGTGTATACCATATGCGTTTCCATTCCAATATAAACTTTTCAAATGATAATCAAAATGAAAACCATAACAAGGGTAAAACATTATGAGCCAACACATTACAAATTGTCATAAATAAAACAATAATCTTTCATGCTCAAACTTTAATGATGGAACATATTAGAAAGCGCAATCAAGGTAAGTCAACAATCAAAATCATAAGTCTTTTAAAATCTTAACCAATAAACCAGTGATCAAGTATCAACCAATAAATCAAGAAGACGACGATAGTACAATCAATGAAGTCGGAGTTTTCACATTTGCAATTGTGAAAACTGAGTCGAAATCAAATTGAAATGGTTGCGAAAACGAGTCATATGTCCATTGGCATAATGCGACAAAGATTTCATCAAGATACCGTAAGGGGTGTAGGCAGCTTTTGAGAGTTATCAAAAAAATGTGGGTTGGCTGCCAACAAGTCGCTACCATAGGAGAGTTTCCACCTCCTAACCCACCGTCACGAGTCCAAGCCACCATGGTCTCGACCGCCTCTACATCGCACAGTGGTTTGATCATGTTTCTAGCGGTGGCCACAACCCCTTTCCAACCAAGTACGACAGACCCTCCGTTCTCATATGGGATGCCTAGTTCAGGTACAAGTCCTATACTTTCCTACTCCACTTCACAGACTTTAGGTCTGGGGGAAAGGAGCTCTAACTCTCCTCTACAAGGACACATGGGGGTTACTCCTACTCCTTTTAATGCTTTCCCTTATGGGGGAGGTCATATACCTCCTTCGTCCCCTTTGCTCGATGGCACGCATCAACAATCCACCGGGCCACCTGCACACAATAGTTTACTTGGAGCAAGGATTCAAGGACCACCTTCGCATAATATGTCAGTAGGTTCAACACTGTTTTATTTATTCAATGTGTTTGGTAACAATGCCTTTTCATCAGCTACTTTCCCAATTGGGGGAAACCCTGATTTTAGACAACCTATTCCTATGTAGGGTACTATTCCTGCACAGAGGGCACACCTAGGAACTTCTTCCACATCAGGGCCTTGGAATTCTTAGTAGGGATCCGTTCCCCCATCAGGAATGCCGATCTGGGGAATTATTTTCGCAATCAATGGAACCCTAGACAAAGTACTATTCCTATCCCCACGGGACTGACATGGGGCAACCTTTCCCAAATTCCTTCAAATGTAATGCTTGCCCAACCATCTATGTGCTATTTTGGAAATCAGTCGAAGATGTCTCCTCACATATAAAATCCATACATTGTCCATGGACATGGTTTTTACCAGAACCCAGGCCAGTAGATGAACTTTTCTTGGCAACCTGGTGCCAATCAAACTCCATGTCCCTTTTTCCCAGGTTATCACCAACAACCCAAACAAACTTTCCTAGCAACCTTGCATTTTCCATACTTGACAAGGTTGTTGAATGACCCTATATGTCATGATCTGCATTGGCTTGCTATGCCGACAAAGTTTCCTTCGAACATACCCAAATTCGAAGCCAAGACTAATGAAGATCCAAGCAATCATGTGACTACCTTCCACCTTTGGTGCTCATCTAACTCATTGAAAGATGACTCCATACAGTTGTGATTGTTTCAATGTACTCTCATTGGGAGTGCCACGAAATGGTACATTGAGCTCAACCGTTCAAGATACTCTTTGATGAATTGGCAATGGCCTTCCTAAACCATTTCCAATTACCTGTGAGATACGACGCTAGAACAAAATTGTTGGCCAATTTCTCACAGACAAAAGAGGACCATATCTCAAATCACATCTAAGAATGGAGATGCTGGAAGATTTTAATTAAGGTACTATTCCCGCCAACATTCCTTCTTGAGTGGTTCCTTAAGTCTTTGGTCCCACCGTTGTCCAAAGACATCGCAAAGTCGAGAGTATTTTTTGAAGAATACGCCATCATAAGAGCTCAACAAATTGAGCTAATCTATTCTCAGTCTAGTTTATTATACGAGATCCTGCCAGAAGCGCCACGTTCAATACTTGATAAAAAAATATAGAGAGCTGGACCACATGTCGATGGTATTGTTGGTTCAGCACAAACAAAGCCCGTTGATAAATTGACGAAGCAGTTGCAGCAGTTGTCTATACAAAACATAGCAAACAACCAAACTACTACTTTGGTTGCTACCCCTACCAAAACATCGAATGTAAACATAGTGAAATCGACTAATCCAAAGGCCACCCAGTAGCCTAAAGGAAATAAAAAACAACAAAATAAGGGTAAGGGGGATAAGAAACCCACTGATAATGTTGGCGAGGGAAATACTGAGAAACGAAAGGTGAGGTATCCATGCAACCTATGTGAAGAAGACCACCTAAACCATCTATGTCCTCAGCTTGCAAAAGCCAAAAAGTTTGTGATGTAGCAACAACCTTCTGTATTAACCAATCCATTTCAACATGGGAAAAATCTAACACAAGCCTCTACAAGCACGGAAGGGGGTATCCAAGTACCCTCTCCATCTTCGAACAGCCCTGCATCCATGAATGTATATATGGTGAAGGGTGATGCTTTTATATCGACAAGAGAACATGACTATAGTAAACCAAGCACTTCTAAGAAGGGAAAAGAAGTCGAACTCCCATCTCTTCCTCTATAGATTGAGAAGACTTTGGAAAAAAAATGGCATGCATCCCAAAAGGTGCATTCAAAAAATATTCTCACAACCCAAACGCAAGGGCTACCCAGAACTATTTTGTGGTGGAAGATTTGTCTCAAACCCCTTGTGTGATGTCTGTTTTAGAGGTCCTCCAAAGCTACCCTTCCTAGAGGAAATATTTGTTAGCCACTCTAGGATCTACCGAGACTTGTAATCCAGGTACCATAATGCTAGATACAACCAAATTAAAGCCTCGTCTGTCATACCACATAGCATTTTAGATAGTAGTGTCTCACCCCATGAAAAATTTTACTCGGAATATTTTCCGCACGGTGGTTGATGAGGGTGCCTCGACATGCGTTATGTCATTGGCACGTTGGAAGGAAATTGGCCAGCCCGAAAGAAGTTAGACTCCCTAAAATTGAAAATATCATCGAGTGACCTTATTCTCTCACACTCATTAAACTGGTCCAAAAGAACATTCCTAAAGGAGTCCACAGTTAAGCTTTTTTTAGACTCCTTAAAAATGAAAAAATAGCTGAGTGATCTTGTCTTTCTTACACATTAAAATGGTTTTGAATAGATGTCTTTTCGGTGGTAGTTTACCCCTTTTTCAAACCGACTAGACTATCTTCGAAAAAGGTACCCCAATGGAGTTTCCTTTTACATTTTTTTCAGACTCCCTAAATATGACAAACCGCTGAGATTACCTTGTCTGCGCTCGCTAAACTTACATCGAAGGATGTTACCATTGTGTGTTTTATTAATAGAATTTTCATAATTGTGTCTTTGGCCTAATGTCGGCTCCATGTTGCTCTCAACTAAACCATCTGAAGCATGCCTTATATGCAATCCCTATAATATTTTACATTTGCGTCTTGACACCTTTGGCCCTTGGAGGATTTTTCCCAAGTGACCTTTTCTTGCATATGTCTCTTTGGCCTGAACATCCCTGTGTTCCGTGTGTTGGGAACTAGTATGTTTGTGACACTCGATTCTCCTTTGTAATGTAACATTATTTTATTCTTTTTCCAAAATTATTGAAAAAGACAAAAAAATCAAATATACACCAAAAAAAGGAAGGGAAAAGTATTTTCTTTATTGGCAGCATAATGAGTCGCCCTTGGATAAATCACATCTATCCATTTGTTCATCAAACCCTTGGATTTAATATGACATTAGGAATATTTTCTCTCTACAGAGAATTGTGTCCTCCTCCATTTGGTTATTCTTCCAAACCTATGGAGAGTTTGCGTTGCCTCTTGCCTCGTAAACTTATGTCAATACCATGATGCCTGAGTCTCATCATTTGTCGTGCTATTGTCTAAGGGAGGTTTGTCACCAATCCTGAGTCAGCCCCTCTATAGTTTATCTCTAGCCCTCATACCCGACCATCCTTAATGACCAATCAAGTCCTTGTTCAGAATCAGTGAAGCCTTTAGTCTGATCATCAATATTATGTAGCCCATGACCGACGAGTCGTCAAAGACCTTTGGGTAGTAAAGTCGTACACTCCTATTACACTCCTACCTGAGTTTTGAATATTTTTTGAAGTTGTTGCTCGAGCTCTGAAGATCTTATCTCCAACCATCAAGTCATATCAGCTTCTAGAAGATGGATACTCTATATGTATATCTTGTTGATTTTGAGATGTAGCTCCACTGTGTATTGTTCACCGCTACACTTTATATAGTTATTTGACATGGATCTACAGTGTATTTGTTTGGTAGCCATGATTCTATTTTATCCTGAGCATGGGTATTCCCACCTTGGTGAGAAATTTGTTATTTTGCAAATGACACCTCCCAGTTCCTGGTCCTTGGGCTCACCTATTTGGCACTTCAGTAAAGATTGGTAATGTATTTCGGCCATCAGATTCTCTTTTGTCATCACACATTAGGGGGCATCTGTTATAACCCTAATTTGCACCAGACATGCTTACCTAGCATCAGGCCATATCAGATTCCTTCTTTCCCAAAACACTATTGAACAACTCTTTAAAAAAATTAATTTAGAAAAGAAGTTGGAGGACATTTGAAGAGGAGACCAGGATTAGGTTCGCAGAGCGGTGTCCAGTCTCGACAGTGTAAGTTGATTCATTAAAGTTAATAATAAAGAAATACTTTTCCTGTCCCACTATATGAGTTCTTCATAGTTTAGTGAATATATGTTTAAATCTCTAACCCATTAATATGTAGAACAAATGCATGTAGATTTTGTTGCTTGTTTTGTACGCAGGTCAGTCTTGAGAGGATAGTTGCTAACAAGTGATCAAGCGTGAAGAAGGGTTGACATCGAACGTCTGGAACAAGGTATGTTCGTTTAACCATGTATTTTATTAAAAGAAATGGGGATTAGGTCTGGGACAACGGTAGAAAGTAGGATTCTTTCGGTCTTATCTGCATGCATAATATAACCCTAAATGCTAGTTTGTAGGGGGATTTCCCAACACAACAGTTCCTCTGTTTCCTTTTACTCACAGAAAGTTTCCCACCAATCTTTGACATGGGGAATGACTTTGAGGAGTGAAAAAGTAATATTTTCTCTATTCAAAAAGTTATGGATAGAAAAATACCCTTCCAGTAGATTCAACCACTTGTCTACAACAAATGTGTCTATATGACCTTCAAATACAAAAATATCGAAGTTTATTTGTACCTTGAAGGGGGAAACAACTCTTCTCAAAGAAGATGTGTCGCCTGTTGGTAGCCGCCGAAGGATTTGTGTGAAACTATCCATCATCTCGTTCCTATTTTGCGTGAGGGATTCCTCAAGAAAAAATTTGAAAGGATATCATGTCCCATCATATTTCTTTTATCTTCCCATGAGAGGTTGCTTGGGTGTGCAAGAGATTTTGTCCTCAAGAGAAACAAGCTCAAGACCCATTTCTTTGTACTATGACCTCGTTGAGGACATGCATTAAGATGACAAGGAGCAGACTGCTTTGATACCATTGATCTAGATTTTATGAGAAGAATGAAATGACTATAGATTATTAAAATATGCTTAACATAGAATAATAGAGATATAGTAAAATCGGTTTTCTATTCAATAAGGAAATAAGTTGAAATCGTAAAATGCAGCAGAAAACAAGCTTGCTAGAATGGTGGTGGCTTATCTTTGAGAATATATGTGATGGTTGCGCTCATTCGCAAGAACATGGTTACAATGAGGCTCTGAAGGAATTTTACAATAAACAAGAATGTCAAAAACCCTATACATCCAAAAACCTAACCCTAGGAGATGAAGCGCCAAAAGTCATGTGGGCCCCATTTGGGTAAGTTAGTACATCAACTTCCTGGTGTCACAACTTTTGCATATGATCTTCATTTTAGGTGCATGATAGCCCATTGGAAAGTTCTAACCAAGAATAACAATTTTTCAATGGCCCAGGTTAGTTCCTTTGGCAGTCACCAAGGCCCCAAATCCCAAAAAACATCATTTAGGGCTTCAAAACGGCCCTAGAAGTTTGGAACCCAAAAAATTGCCAAGGTGGAAAGTTGTTTTTCGAGCCAAAGGAATAGGTGGGTGGACACTGATATCCACCTATATCAAAATATTTGGGGGTTAATCTCATGAACATAAAATCAGAAAATCATCAAGTTGAGATTGTTGATAAAAGATCTCATGTTAGCCCCAATTTGGCAGAATGCACTTGGTATAAAGACATCATATATTTTTTGTAGAATTTGCGGCCCCCTGATGGCTTGGAAAAGAACAAGGTGTGATATTTTAAACTCAAAGAAATCAAATATTATCTCATTGATCAGGTTTTGTATTGGAAAGATCCTATTGGAGTTCTCTTGAGATGTCTAGATCCATAGGAGGCCCAAAGGGCCATAACTGATTTTCATGACAACTTGTGTGGGGGCCATCATTTTTGGAGGAGAACAACTTATAAGATCCTTAGAGATGGGTATTTTTGGCCTAGCCTTTTTACTGATGTTTTTGCAAATATTAGAGCTTGTTTAGAATGCCAAAAATTTTCTGGAAGGCAATAGTTCAAATATTTTCCTTTCAAGCCTATGGTGGTTTCTGGACCTTTTTAATAGTGGGTTCTTGACTTCATTGGAGAAATCCACCCAACCTCAAGTGGTCAAAAAAGGTGGATGTTGATTGCCATTGATTATTTCACCAAGTGGATAGAATCCATTCCTAAAAAGAGTTCCTCTTACAAGATAATCATTAGCTTCCTTAAGGATATCATGTCCAGGTTTGTCCATGTAGGATTTTTATTGACAATGTTGCCTCCTTCAAAGATGAACCATTAATCAAGTTCTATGAACAGTATGGGATTACATTAATCCATTCTACTCCCTACTACCCCCAAGGAAATGGTTTGGAAGAGTCCTACAACAAGAGCCTCATAAACATCATCAAGAAATTGTTGGAAAACAACAAGAAATCATGGTTTTCAAAGATAAAATTTTCATTATGGGTTGATAGGATTACTACAAAGAGGTCACTTGGTGTTTCCCCTTTTCATCTTTTATATGGGGTTGAAGTTATCTTTCCTACTCAACTTTCCTTAACTGTGGAAAAATCCCTCTAGGACTACGAAGGAGAGCCTGATGATATGGTCAGAAGGATACATCAGCTAGTAGAAGTACAAAAGACCAGGGAGAAACTACTTGATAAAGCTCATGACCATCAACAAAGGATAAAATGAGATTTTGGCAAGAAGGTAAGCAAAGAATATTTTCAGCTGGGTGATCTAGTGCTCAAGTAGGATGCACCCAAGAAAGACAAAGGAAAACATGGTAAATTTGAAAACTTATGGATTGGTCCTTTCAAGATTTATGAGGTATTTTCAAATAAAACCTATAAATTACAAAACTTGGAGGATTATGAAGTTTTTGGTGGCCCTATCAATGGGCACTTTCTGAATTTTTTTTTTCTTAAGCCATAATTGGCTTTCCATCCATTGTAATTACCACATCCTATTTTATTTTGAATAAGAGACTCCATGACCCAAAATATAAGGCACTAAAAGTTCTTGTTCTTGTCAGTTCACAAGGAGCATTCCATCCCCTGTGGAGCCAATGTTATCACATGAAATCATTAAGGGTCAGAGGTGACAATCATGATCATAAGAGAATGAGCGGGTGTAGTTTTCCACGAAGGATATCCCCTATGCATTTCTATTTAGTTCCATCTCTAAATGTGGTTGCAAGGATTACATATTTGGCGGGAGGATAAATCTTTGGCGGGGGCACTAAAATAGCAAGTGCGTCCATATTGCATATCGCGACCATATCAATGTCCACAAGTCATTTCAGTGAAGAAACATGATTGGGCGTTAAAATTACTTGAGCAGGATGAAATCTAAACCACATTTCCGTGGGAAAGCTACATGGTGGAAGGTAGTGCATTTAGGGCCCAAAAGCGGTGTGGGTCCAAACCACTTTTGACGACCCCAAAATCACATTCTCATCTATCACTGAATCCAATAGCAGGATGCGGTCACCTCCTAGTCCTCAAGTCACACCCTAATCCTAAGGGGAATTAAGTTCATGAACAAGGACTAGTAGTTGAAACCTTGTTTCACTCCATAAATAAAAGGCATGGAAGCTCTGGCCGAGGAGATAGAACTTTATGTATGAGGTACCAAGATGGGTGATTTTTTCTGCAAGGCCATAATGATTTGATTTTTCGTGTGATAGGAGGAAACACACACATTCTGATAGAAGGATGCACAAACAAAAATCCATGGATGGGATGGCCAGATGAATCTCCTAGCTGTTGTCCACTGATTTGAGTATAAATAAATCAGTTCAATATTTTGTTGTGGTTAAGAAGAGCTCCCTATTTTGTAATAGTTTGATAGTAGAGTTGTTCTCTAGTTATATATGACACCTGATACTTTATCATTAATAGAAGTCGATTTCTTTCACCATATTGTTTTTTGTTGTGCTGAAACGCTCATGCATGGATAATTCAAACAAATTGTTGTAGTTGTATTGTAATGGAGGTTTGATTATAATGTAGATGTGATTTGTTCAATTATTTTCTTTCACTATATTGTTTCCTCTTATGCTGAAATGCTCATGCATGGAAGATCCAGACAAGTTGTTGTAGTTGTATTGTAATGGAGGTTTGATTATATTGCAGTTGTGATATATTTCAGTACTTTAAACTCAAGTTCAAGATTTCTCTTGTGCCTACATTTTTCTACACCAAGATGCCTAAAGGTCATATTCTCATGGAAGACATGTCCACTTTCCTCACTAAGTCTTCCTCCTTCTCACCTTTAATCTTAAACCACTGACTGGAGTTAATGAGGACCTCATTTTCTTATCCATTACTAGCCCATTTTCCTATGTTTAAACATTCTTATGCTGAGCTTTGTCCATTTGACCTTCACTCATAAACCAACCTACACAAACATTTTGATGGGTACCGGTCTTATCCTCCTATAATTTGAGGGTGAATCATAATGCTAAAAATAAGCATACCCATTGTGAATCCAAGATCTTAACATAGGTTTTATCGGTTTTGTGCCTCTGTTAGACTGACTGATCCAGGTGGATATCGGTGGCCACCCACCTATTCCAACTATATTCTCTTGAAAGTTGTTAGTTCAACATGTTCTTATGCAATTATTTGTAATTATGGTTTCTACACCTTAGGGTTTTTCTGAATCCCTACACATATTCCAAGTGGATATTGGTGGTCTTCCACTTAATCCACCAGACTTATTTTGAAGTTTTCATGTCAGTGCATCTTTTTGTACTTCCATGGTCCTTTTGGATCTATAAATAATGTTTTTTTTCCTTTCCACAGTCAAATTGTAGACATAGTCAGAGTTTGATGACATAATGTGTAGTTATCAAAAATAACTTTCCAACAAGCTATCGCACACATAAAATGAAGGTCGTCTGCATAGTTTATGACATCGAGAAGTTGAGGTACCAACTTACCCATCGAGGCCCACATAACTTTTGTTGTTTCATCTCCTAGGGTTAGGTTTTTGGATCTCTAGAGTTTTTGCATTCATGAGTAATTTTAAAAATGCCTCTAAAGCTTCATTGTAATCATTCTTCTCAGAGGGATGCATGTAGCAACCATATCTCTTCTCAGAAACAAATACCACCATTCAAGCAAATTGTTTTCAGTTCTGTAGTTTTATAGTTTTTACATATTTTATTTATTCAATAGAAGTTATTGTTCACTGGATATATTTTGTTATTCTTTGTATCTCTATGTTATTGTATTCAGTCTGTTATTCCTTTCATTCCAATCATAAATCTAAACTAGTGGTATCAGAGTGGTCTACTCTTCATTTATTTTTCTTCGTGCATGTCCTTGACAATATCTAGGTACATGAAGTTGGGACTCAAACCAGTTGAGACTTTGCAAGATTGGTCATGCCGAGCCTAGAAAAAACCCATGGGGGATGAGAAGAAATATGATGGAGTAGGAGATCCTTTTAAAAAAATTTGTGATGAAGAACTTATGTGACAAATTAATGAAATGATGGATAGTTTTTCATAGATGGAGTGATAAATTTTGAAACCCCCTTCAAGGTACAAGTAAATTTTGATATTCCATTATTTGATGGAGTGATAAATGCAGATATTGTAAATAAATAGTTGAATCTGCTCGAAGGGTATTTTTCGGTCCACAATTTTTCCAACAGGGAAAAGATTACTTTTGGAGTCCTCAAGGCCCTCCCCCATGTTAAGGAATGGTGGGATACTTACTTTGAGAAAAGGACCATAGAGGAATATGTAGTATTTTCGGTCGTCCCCACATGGCATTCCTTCCAGGATTCCATTAAATAATAGTAGTAACTTGTTGGAAGCTATGAGGACCGATACATAATATGGAACACACTACGTCAAGAAATGGACTAGACAGTACAGGTTTTCACCAATATTTTCCATACCCTACAGACCAAATTGGGTATAAAATACTTTAAACGACATATGGTGCTCAAATACCATGGCTTTCTACATAGATACATTCAAACAGAAATGGATTTTTTGGAAATCGCATCATTAGGTGTGGCTTATAGATATGTTGTCAAGATCGACTAAAAATTTAAGCAGAATAGGTGAGAGTTTGGATCAGCAAAGTCCTCAAAACTGAAGCAGGGAAAAGGCTACCCCCACCCAAAAATCAAGGGATAGAGAAAAGATGGCCACTCTCAGGATAACCAGTCCACGCTCCAAGCCGAGAAGGGGACTGAGAAGTCGAAGAAGGACACGTGAAAATGGTTTGAATACCATAAAATACCTTGGAACAACATTGAAGAATGTCACTCCAAGAATTCATCGGTGGCTGAGATGAAATCTTCCAAGTCAGAGGAAGATTCTAACTCTGAATCAAATAGAGAAAGTGGGAAGTAGATCATCGATGTCGAAACCAATGCTACTGTCGCTACCAAAAAAGTCCAACCAAGCGAACCAGAAGAACTAGAGGAAGGGGAATGCCTCTTTCACTCACATATGTGGGTAAAGGGGACTATGCCACATTTCATTGTCGATAGCAGTAGTCAAAAGAACCTAATTTCAGCAGAGGTCATCAAGCGGTTGGACCTACCCATAACAACTCACTCGTAACCCTACTGAATATGTTGGCTTCTCCAAGGATGAGCTATCCACATCAGCCAACAATGTCATCTTCCCTATAACGTAAATGATCTAGGTGGATATCAGTGGCCACCCACCTTTTCCAACTGGATCAAAACAATTTTTTGGGAATTTTGGTAATTTACTATTTTTAGCAGTTGTTAACTTTCGAGGCCATTTTGAGGTCCTAAATGAAGGATTTTGGGGATATATATTATCAATTACATATGAAGGATCCTATTGATCCCCCAAAATAAATATCCTCTAAAATACCTTTCCAACAAGCTATTATTCACCCCAAACAGATATCGTATGCCAAAGTTACACCCCCGGGAAGTTGATACACCAAACTATGCAAAACAGGGTCCACAAAACTATTTCCTTTTCATCTTCTAGGGAGCCTCATTGAAAAATCATCTTCTTGTGAATGCGAGTAGTGGAAACATCTCTTCTCAAAGATAAAGTACCACCATTCTAAAGAGTCTTTCACTCTGTATTTTTACAATCTTTGTACATTTTCGCTCATTAATAGAAAATTGTGTATTATTGTATCTCTGTGTTTATGGTTGCATCTCTGATACATTTATGTTATATTATTGGATATCAAAGATATCTATGTACATTTCTTTATTATATCTCTTCTCTCATTTCGTGCTGAAAATAATCTGGATCAGTGGTATCATAGCAGGCTTCTCTTGATCAATTTCTAGTGCATGTCCCTAGCGAGGTCCGAGTATAGAAAGTTGGGTCTTGATCTTGTATTTATTGAAGACAAACTCTCTTGCACGTCAAGAAACCCTCCTTGGTGGAAGAAAAGAAAAACTACATAGGAGATGATTATATTAATCTATTGCTTGAGCAAGCTCTTAGATGACAGAGGGACGAAATGATAGAGAATTTTTCCCACATCCTTCAACACCTGTCGATAAAAATAGACACGTCTTCATCAAGAGGCCAATTTGAAAGTACCTCTCCTTTCAAGTTACAAGTTAATTTTTATATTCCCATATTTGAAGGGAAAATAGATGTGGATGCCTTAGAAATATGGTTAAATCTACTAGAAGGTTATTTCTCTATTCATAATTTCTCTGATAGGGAAAATATCACCTTCACACGCCTTAAGGCTCTCCCCCATGTCAAACATTGGTGGGAAGATTACTGGGAGAAAATTTCCATGGGGGAATCTAGAATATATGGGGTCGATCCCACTTGGTATTTGTTTGTGGATGTAGTAAAGGAAAAGTATTACCCTATTGGAAACTATGAGGAACGGTACATGAGATGGACCACACTACGACAAGAAAGGGGCCAAGAAGTTACAGATTTCACCAATACCTTCCATACCTTGCACACCAATATGGGTATCGAATAATCCTAATGACATTTGGTTTTGAAATACCATGGGGCTTTACATAGATACACCCAAATTAAAACGGATTTTGTGGAATATCATCACTCGGTTTTGCTTATCGATATGTTGTTAAAATCGAGCAGAAGTTTAAGCATCAGAAAAAATGGGAGTTCGGGTCTGCAAATCTGCAACAACCAAATTATGATAAAGATGACCCTAACAAACAACATCCTGAAAACCATTCCAAGCCACAGGAAAATAAGGGTCACGGAAATGCAAAGGAGGACACTGGAAAATGGTGTGATTTCCACAAAATCTCCTGGCCCAACATCGATGAATGTCGCTCAAAAACATTATTGGTGACTGAGATAAAATACAAGGAGATGAACCCTGATTCAAAATTTGATTATGAAAATATTGATAGAAAACATATCATCGACGTAGACCTCACTTCTATTGTTGTGACCCCAAAAATTCAACCAAAAGAACCAACATATTCTAAAGAGGGGGAGCACATTTTTTATTCACAAATGTGGGTGACGAGGACCCCACTACATTTTATTGTTGACAAAGGAAGCCAAAAGAATCTCATCTCAGTAGAGGAACTCAAATAGTTAGGATTGTCGACACCACCACACCCACAAATATACAACATCGGGTGGCTTTTCCAGGGACAAGATCTTCGTGTCAGCCAGCAGTGTCGATTGTCATATGACATCCAACCCTTCAAGGATGAGGTATTATGTGATTTTTCCCCTCTGGATGTCTATCACATTCTCTTGGGACAATGATATATGTGGAAGAACCATGTTATTTATGAGTCTCGACCCCATCATTGTTACTCTGGAGGTTCATCTCTACATGATACTAGAGGTAATTTTGACTATTGTCCCACCTAAACAGTTCCACAAGGTAGTTTCTCATACTGCAAAAATTAGCTTCTTCATAGTCTGCTCAAAGCATGAACAAAAGAACACCACTAGAGTCTTAGTCCAAGCACTTTCAATCCAACAGATGAAGGTCGACGAGATTGCAATAAACTGTAAATATTCCTTCTGCACACTGGAATATCATGTAGCCAAAATAGTTAAAAATGTCCAACCCTTCCAACCACAGGTTCATGACAACCTTCAACAAGCTAAGCATCACAACTTCTCCAACAAGGAAAGAAACTCATCAAGATGCAAATTCAAAAAACAATTTTCCCTCTCCCCTAGGAAATCAACGCAATGTATACCATTTCTTCCTAAGGAGGGAGGATTGATCCAGGTGGATATTGGTGGCCACCCACCTTTTCCAACTGACTTAAAACAATTTTCTGGCAATTTTGGTAATTTACTATTTTTAGCAGTTTTTAACTTTTGGGATCATTTTGAGGGCCTAAGTGAAGGTTTTTTGGGATAGATATTCTCATATATAGCTGAATTCCATGATTGATCCCCCAAAATGAATCTCCTCTATGATACCTTTCCAATGAGCCATCGTTCACCCCAATTGGAGATTGTATGCCAAAGTTACGCCCTCGGGAAGTTGATACACCAAACTACCCAAAATGAGGTCCACAAAACTATTGGATTTTCATCTTCCACGGTTAGGTTTTTGGATTTTATTTATGATAAAAAGGCCTTTGGAGCCTCATTGTAAAATAATATTCTTGCAAATGTGAGTAGCGGACACATCTTTTCTCAGAGATAAGATACCACCATTCTAGTGAGTCTTCCACTCTGTATTTTTACAGTCTTTGTATATTTTCGATCATTAATAGAAAATTGTGTATTACTATATCTATAGGTTTATGGTTTCATTTATGATATATTTCTTTTATGTTATTAGATATCCAAGATATCTCTGGAAATTTATTTATTATATCTCCACTCTCATTCCGTGCCGAAAATAATCTGAATCAATCAAGCCCTTCAAAGATGAGGTATTGTGTGATATTGCTCCCCTTGAAGTTTGTGATGTTCTTTTAGGCCAACCATATTTGTGGAAGTGACATGATTTGTATGAGTCTACATACTACATTTTTATTATTACTTTGGGTAGAGAATTGTACATTATACTATAGGTAGCATCATCTACCCCTATTTCTTTAATCTCTTATAAGAAATGAAGTAAGGTCATTTCACAGACCAGGAATTTCATCTTCTTTGTGATCCTTTCTCGTAGTAAGAATAAGGTCTCTGCCACATCCGTGACCTCTTCACAGAGTCTGTTGTTGCAGCAGAATCAAGTGGATGGGATCATGGAAGAGTACAAATACATATTATCCTCACCCATTGGGGTATCTATGCACTGCCAAGTCAAGCATCCAATTGATCTAACCCCCTGTGCACTGCTACCTAATGGACCAGTCTATCATCGCTCGCTAATAGAAAATGAGGAAATCAAGCAATAGATCCAAGAGATACTTAAAAATGGTCACATCTAACCCAAATCCTCCCCTTGCGGAAACCCGATTGTACTAGTGCAGAAGAAAGACGAGACCTAAAGATTATGCATTGATTATAAAGCATTAAACAAAAACACAGTCCATAACCGATACCTGATTCCCCGAATTGATGACATTCTTGAGAAAATCAAGGGGGAAAAGTTATTTATAAATATTGACCTAAACTCTGGCTACCACCAGTTTCCCATCAAACCAACTGATGTATGGAATACAACTTTGAAATCTAAAGAAGGTCTCTTGGAATGGTTGGTCATGCCCTTTGTCTTAACAAATGCACCAACAATTTGCATGATATTGATGGATGATATATTCTAACCCTTCACCAACTATTTTGTGGCAGTATATCTCAATGAAATCCTCATCTTCAACAGAACTTGGGAGGAGCACATGCATCATATTCAACAGGTTTTTGGCACTCTGTGGCAGCACAAGCTATATTCCAACTCTGAAAAATGTTCCTTTGACATGAACAAGGTCCAATACTTTTGCTACATTGTTGATGAGCATGGGGTACATGTGAATCCAACTAAGATCCAAGTCATTCATGATTGGCCAGCCCCGATCACACTAACCAAGCTTCAAATCTTCTTGGGACTTGCCAACTTATACCAAAGGTTCATGTCGGGATTCTCCCATATTGTATGGGTCCTCAGCCAAGTAACCAAGGGTGGTGGAAAGGAAAATTTCACATGGGGGTGGGCACAAGAACAAGCATTTGATGATCTGAAGCATTAGTTGTGCTCAACTCCAATACTCTCCTTACCTGATCTACAACAACTGGTCGATATTGAGACTAATGCCTCCAACCATGTTGTAGGAGAAACTCTCACTCAACATGGTCATCCAGTAGCATACCATAGTGATACACTCTCAAATATTGTCCGGAAATACCCCACCCATGACAAATAAATGTATTCCATTGTGAAATTCTATCATCGATGGAAACATTAATTTCTGGGAAAGAATATAATCATCCACACTGATCATAAGCCTTTGTAGTTCATACATACACAAGGGAAGTTGAAGAACGATTTCCATCAAAAGTGGTCCACATACCTACAATAGTTCCATATCAATATCAAGTATAAAACATGGAGCACTAATTGTGTCATTGACTGCCTCAGTTTCCCTCTTATTGATGCACTCACCAGAGTGCTCCATTCATGTGGGCATGAGTCATATGAGTGGCCCCAACTTTATCAATGTGACCCTGACTTCACCACCACCTATCATCTCTTGGGTACAAGTTATAATGCCATTGATTTTGACATCCAAGATGGGTTGTTATGCCATATGGTCCACCTTTGTGTTCTGACAAGTAAGAATGCAAATATTTTGGAGGCTCACTACAATCGAATGGAAGGAACTTTTGGCATGGAGAAAACCATGGCCATTCTACAAAAAAAAAATTATTGGACAAAACTTCGATAATATGTCAGCAAGTATATCATATCTTGCACTGCCTATGCCATTTCTAAGCCAACCATCAAAAAGAAAGGCTTATACACCCCTCTTCCTAATCCTGAGAGGCCTTGGGAATCCATCTCGATGGATTACATGTCTGACCTTCCTTCCACCAAGAACAACAGTGATTGTGTATTTGTGGTGGTTGATCGGTTTTTTAGTATGGTCATTATCACAACTTGAAAGAAGAGCATCAAAATAGAATATACTTCAAAGCTCTTCTTTGAACGGGTATGGGTCCATTTTGAGATACCATAAAACATCACTTGAGATCGGGACAACATGTTCCTCAACAAATTTTGGTCGAGTCTCTCGTCTAACACCAAGCTCACTAAATCCACTTCTTTCAACCCCCAAATCGATGGCTAGAAAGAGGTTAGCAATCGGATGATTGTTCACATATTGCACATGTGCAAATCTAAGCATCCACGTACATGGGATGAGAGTCTTCCCTATGTTCAACACATCTACACTAGGCTCTCCATAGCTCCACCAACCATATCCCATTTCAGGTGGGGTTGGGATTCGAACCCTTTGTTACCATTGAATTTGCACTACCTCTTGCAAAAACACATGAAAAATCTTCCCATTTTCATTATGAGCTAGAAAAATCCACTAGATTCATTGAGCATATTCATCACATCCTCCAACAGGTCCATGAGATTTTGAAAAAATCCAATTCTAAGTACAAGAAATGCCATGATGAACATTGGGTACCACACCAGTTTCAGGTGGAAGACAAGGTTTGGTTACATTTGTAGAAAGAGAACCCTACAGGGCCCCATCAAAATCTCTTCCCACTTCTCTATGGGCCTTACACTATCACCAATGTTGTGGGTAGAAATTATTTTGAGCTCAACACTCCACACTTTATTGTGTTGGTTATGGAGCCTGATTATCTTCCTGATTCAGAGTTCTTTTAATTTCAACCATGTTTATACCCCATGAAGTATTTACACCGCAGAAGTATGTACACTCTTCCACATGGGGGAGTGCAGAGGGGGTACCCCCTCTGCGAGGTCCGGGGAGTCTGGGGGCAACCGATCCCCCAGCGGGGGTTTAGGGGCAGCATCCCCTGAAGGAAAAATTGCCTTGTAAATGTATAATGTAATTTCATTGTAAATTTGGACCGTTCATTATAAGGTCACATATCTAACAGTAGAGATTATGTTAGGGTTTTTTCCCTAGAAGGAAACCCTGTTTTATGAGGGAAATGTATTGTAGCTATGTTCAATGGTGAATATTGTATTCTGAGATAGGAGACTGTGAGAGAAAGAAGAGGAAGTTACAATGGGTTTGTTGTAGGTTGTATCCCTTCATATGTTGGATAATAATAAAGGAAGGACCTAGCAATTTCTCTGGTGGACGTATCCCAGACTGGGTGAACCACCTAAATATGTGTCTCTATTGTATTGTGTATCTTCTGTGTTTTGTTTCCGCTTTTGTTTTATTTTATTGCTCCATGGTCCTATTTTTCTAACAAATGGTATCAGAGTGAAAGGTAACTCGTAGGAAAATAGGGCTCCTGGTTCGAGTGGGAGAAATGTCGGAAGATGGAAAGTTTAGGGTCGAGAAATTTAACGGCCAAAACTACCAGTTATGGAAGATGTAGATGGAAGACTATTTATATCAGAAGGATCTATTCCTACCATTGGGTGGAATAGAAAATAATTTGGCGGCTACGAAGAATGAAGAATGGGAGATTCTTGACAAAAAGGCTCTAGGAATGATACGGCTGAGCCTGGCAGTGTCAGTGGCTTTCAATATTTCGAAAGAAAATACAATGAAGGGTTTGATGGAAGCATTGGCCAAATTGTATGAAAAACCCTCGGCATCCAATAAGGTATTTCTAATGAAGATATTTTTTAATATGAAGATGTCAGAAGGTGGGTTTGTTGCAGATCATTTAAATGATTTTAATTCAGTTACTAATCAACTAAGTTATGTAAAAGTGGACTTTGATGATGAGGCCAGGGCTCTTCTAATCTTCTGCTCATTGCCAAAACGTTGGAACGACCTGGTCATGGATGTAAGTAACTCTGTGTCTAGTTCAAATACTTTAAAATTTGATGATGTTGTTGGTATTATCCTTAGTGAGGAAATGCGATGGAAAAGCATGGGTGAGACATCAAGAAATGTGTAGAACATGGAGAACAAGGGAAGACAAAAGGATAGAGGAAAGGGTTTAGGGAACCGTGGGAATTCTAGGATGGGAAGATCCAAATCCAGACTTGGAAATATAGAGTGTTGGAATTGTGGGAAGAAAGGACATCTGAAGAAAGAGTGTAGAGCTCCAAAGAAACAAAGAGATGGACAACATGAGAGAAATCAGGAAGAAAATGTAATAGGTGATGTGTTACAAGATGCTTTGATTCTTTCTATAGATAATATTTTTGAGTCTTGGGTAGTAGATTAAGGGGCTTCACTTCATGCCAAACCCCATAGGAAACATTTTCTAGATTATG
>CBVK0100485008.1:0-19004 GCA_900067695.1 Picea abies
CTCTTCCGATCTCACCCTTCCAATTGGTAACAATCTGTGTTGATTTGATAATTTCAACTGGACAGGTGAATATCTTAGTGTGGGTTCTCCCATACACTTACATGTATTCTTAGGTAATACATTTAATTCACATCCTAAGTCCAATATAATATCACCCATATTGAAGTCCCCAATATTAGCATTTAGTCTGAATTCCCTACTTGTTCTTCTTCTTGTATGGAGATGATTGACTGTTTTCTTCTCTAATTTCCCTTCTACCTTTGTGTTACGTCTTTCTAGCAGATTTTGTAAGATCTTAATAGATGATGGATCCTTCAATATCTTAACACAAGATTGCAGAAAAGTTTTTATATTACTTACTTGCTCCAAAGGCTGTGCTTCACTGGTATGGTCCATTGAGGAGGGAATTTCATACATTGGTAAGTTTTAAGTGTGCTACGCAACTGGTGTAGATGCCACATTTTGTTTGAGAAAATATTGTCTGACCTCCTTAAATTTTTCCTTTTCTTTTTGTGCATCAAACTTCTTCTATGGTTCAATATTCTTCTTAATTCATTGGTGTTGTGTTGGATATTGTTTTATTGTGTCTGTTCCTGTGTTGGATCCTCCTCAAGTGACTATATTGATGTTTCTCCCATCATCCTTGGCTTCTGCAGAAATCCACTGGACATTCTCGTTGTTTTGGTTCCTTTTTTCTTGGATCTTTCCCAAGAGTGTTGGACAATGTTTTGTGTCATGGTTTGTTGCGTGACAATACATACATGTCATTGGTGGAAGTGGACACTCCCTTGTATAATGTCCTGGCTGTTGGCAGTTGTGGCACACTACTATACCTCTTCCTCATCTAAATCCTCCTCTACCTCATCCTCCACCTTTATATCCACCTTGATCTCCTCGTGGTGCATTATACTGAGGTACCCGATTATACTGCGTGAGGTTATACTGTGGTTGCACATTGTTGTATTGCGGTTGCGCATTGTTATACTATTGTTTCACATTGTTGTATGGTGGTGGTACTTGGTTGAACTGAGGTGCAACTTGTCTTGTCATCATTTATGTTTGCACCCTATAAGTAGATGAAGTTATACTATTGTTTCACATTGTTGTATGGTGGTGGTATCTAGTTGAACTGAGATGCATCTTGTATTGTCATCATTTATGCTTGCACCCTATAAGTATCTGAAGTTATTTCTCTCATCATCTCCATTGTCCTACAATCTTTATCATCATGACCCACTGACTTGCAAAAATTGCAGTATGAACTTTTGGGTACTGTCTTATACTTTTGCATCATTGGACAATGATATGGATCATGTCCATGCATTTTACAAATCTCGCACCATGGTCCTCTTGTTGGAAAATGATTTGGTACTCTTGTTGCCATATATTGCGTGAAAGTTGGACATTCGTTCTTATGGTTTCCTTATGTCCTGCATGTGGTACACCAAACAACTTCTCTTTTCTCTTTTCCCTTATTCTGGTTAAGTTGAAATGTTAGGTTCTTCAAATCCTCCTTCAACTCCTCTATTGCTAGATCTTTCTTTTGATACTGGTTCTCTTCCAGTTGTAAGGCTTCCTGCAGAGCCTCTGCCTGAGTTTGGAACTTGTGATGAATGGGTATTTTAAATGTGGTAACAGTGAGTTCACAAATAAGTTCCTATGTTGCATGTTAGTAATTGCATACTTCAACTTACCTTTCAAACGTTTGAACCTATGATCAATCTCCCAAACAGACTTACCTGGATTTTGCCTGATTTCAATCATTTCATTCATGTACTGATCTTCTGAGCTAGGTTTCTGAAATTCATTTATTAGTAGTTTTTTCACGTCTGTAATAATCCTTGTTAAGCCTAGTGGACTGTTTACATCTAGGCTCATGTACTAGTCCAATGCACAGTCTATTAGCGTGATATCTAACTAAACGAGTTTTGTATCCTCATCTCTGATTTGCTTTTCTTCCCAGATCTTCTTACAGATGAATAAGTTATTTTCAGGGTCCTCTGATGCCTCTCCCCAAAATTATGGTAATATGATTGTGGGATCATGTCCTCCTATTTTGAATTGAGTTGAAATACCACCTTCGCGCGGTGTAGATATTTGATTATTTCTTCCTGATCTGACTCCGCCAGTTGATGCTCCTTGATTGGATCCTTTCCCTGTTTCTTTTCTTCCACTAAAATTTGGTTGTCTAAACAATGGTGTTCTTTCTGGTGTAGTAGTCACACATGGGGTTATAGGTTCCACATTGACAGTGATCTGGATTGGAGTTCTTCCTTCTTTCCCTAACCTTGGACCTCATGTTTTCCTTTCATATGTTGCGTGTAAGATTTCCTAAATCTTATCCACAGCCCGAAGATCCTCTACCTCTTCCTCATCACTTGTCAAGCCCTCTCTATCAGCTATGACTCTCTTCTTGTTATTCATCTTATATTGGTAGGGTTCTCCACTGCGCGTATTTCCAGCTTCTGTGATTATCTACTTTAACTGGTCTTCTTCCATCATAATCGAGTCCATGGCCTCCTTATTCTTTCTCTTATTCATCTCTTCCTCCATTTCTCCACCTCCTGTCAGTACTTTCCCCCCTTCCCCCATGCACACAGGGAAGTTTATTTGTTTGATTCCATGGTTATCACATCATTGTTATACAGTAAAATCTTTATTGAAGTATACAATGATATGATATACCTATCTCTGGGTACTTATATAAAGTCCTACTCTGTTGCATTGTAAGACTTCTTGGTATCTACTGCAAATTTGGTGATAAACCCTACAACAATACTATCTAACCAAAAATCTACTGCGCACGTAAATTTGTTATTGACTTGTTGTAATTGCGTGATCTCCACAGGATTCCACTCCAACTATCTGATTCAATTTGTAGGATGGTTGTATTTTAACCTCAATAACCATTCCTGCAACAAATGCGAGAAATGAAAGGAAAATACCTCATGCAAGTTGTTAAACACGTATTTGTCAAGATATTTACATGGTGTTAACTTAAGGTTTATGTTATCCTTCTGTGCAAACTCAAGTTCCTTTGTTTTCAACCATCTTTTAGTCTCCACCTTAGTTGGATTCCATGGCCTAAACATTCCCTTCTATACCTTCATTCTTTGTGTGTTTCTTCCATGGATCCCGTCCAATCAATCCTATGCAATTACAGCTGGCAATGGAACCATTTGTTGCTTATATCTATCTTTCTCTTCTTGGGCTGAACCAAGTTCAGATCTCAATAGGTTTCCAACAAAACCCTCTAAAACTATCAGCCCTCCTGGTAAACCAAAAGGCAACGCTGCACATAGAGTGCACTACGCAGTATCACCCGAGATAACTTTACGGGTGATTGCAATACTCAGGTGTTTGCAGTCTAGGAGTGAGTGGGGGTCTGGGAGTGTATTCTATCTTTCTTTATGTATTAAACTTGTTATTGATTCAAGTATTTCTAAGATTCATTCATCTATTGCCTTATGCATGCATGCTAATACATCTAGCTTAACCATTCATTCATAAACTAATCATTGACAAACAGTAAACATTCAAGAAACATCACATATAACTCAAGTTTTACCGTGGTTCACTCCCTCCTGGGCTACGTCCACAAAGATTTAGATTCTTTGCTCTTTTATTAAGTCTGCTACAAAATATGGCATTGCACATATTACATCTTCAATCATACAATTATGATGAGGTTAAGGAACCTCTGTGAGGCAGACTAGATCACACCAATCTCCTCATCCTATGACCTAACCCTCAAAATATAGCTTACTTAACTCTTCTACAACCTTATTACAATAATAACCAAACACCTTCAACAACAAACTACAACAACTGAACCCTTGAACCCTTTTGCCTAGACCTCCTAGGTTCTTATTTATACTATTTTACAAGCTTATAGTCGTTACGACCTTTGTCAAAAACCCTAACCCTATCATGGTTAGGATTTCCTTCATTCTTGCCATGTTTCTTCTCCTCTTGCATGCTGCTTTTCCTTCTTTTTCTGCATGCTGTTTTCTTTCCATCTATTGCACGCGCTCCAAAATTAGGTCTTTCCCAAAATAGACCTTTTCTCCAATAATATGCTTGTGCCCAAAATAGCCTTTCTTCTCAAAATAGGCATGTGCCCAACAACTACCACCATGATGATTGACTTGTTGCCTACTTTTGGGAGTCCCACTATAAAATTCATAGAGATGAAATCCCATATATGTGTTGGGATCGGTAGTGGTTTAAATTCCATTGGTATATTACTATCACACCCCTTGATTCTTTGGAAAGTATCACATGTTGTGTCAATATCCTAGATGTTTATTTTCATGCCTTCCCAAAGGAATGAGAGATAGTTCTTTCATAGGTTTTATAAAAGCTAGAGTGACCTATTATTGGTGATGAATGAAATTCCTTTAAGACCCTTTGTTTTAAGGTAGAATTATTTACTAGAAAAATGTGTTGTTTATACCTCAATGTATTTTTCTGCCACATATACCCTTATGAGGGTTGGGATCTTCCATAAACCTTTCGATGAGTTGAACGATAGTGTCATTTTCCAATCATTCTTGATGATATTCCTTAATCCACCTTGGAATGGGTAAAGATACTATAAAGATGGTTCCATCCTCCTAAAATTACCTGGATAAAGCATCAACCATAACATTTTCTTTACCCTTGTTATAGTTAATCTCATAATCATACCCCAACATCTTAGTGACCCACTTATGTTGCTCTAGTGATAACTTTTTTTTATAGAAAGTAATTCAAATTATGATGGTCAATATTGATCTAGAAATGCCACCCTATGAGATATGGACATTAGACACTAGGTCTTCAGTGCATTAATTATCACTGTCATCTCTTTCTCATATGTGGATTTACCCAAATTATTGTCACACAAATGATAATTGGTGAATGTCAAGGGGTGCCCTTCTTGCATTAAAACCATGCTAAGAATTTTACATGAAGAATCACATTCTAGGACAAAATCTTAGTAAAATTTGGCACTACTAAGAGTAGTGCACATGGAATCCTTTAAAGTTGAGAAGGCTTGATTAGCTACCTCACTCCATATAAAGACATTCTTTTTTAGAAGGGTTGTTAAGGGAGGTACAATTTTTCCACAATTTTTTGCAACTTCCTGTAGTAGTTGGTAAATCTTAAGAACCCACATAGTCTCTTCAAGGTCTTGGTCCAAGGACACTCTTGCATAGCAACACATTTCTTTTGATCTACTCATATGCCATCTTAATTGATAATGTACCCCACATATTCAACCTTGGGAGCCCCAAAAGAACATTTGGAGCATTTCAAGAATAGTATGTGGTCTCAAAGGAGTTTCAAGGCTCTATGAACATGCTCTATGTGGGAATCCCAGGTTTTGTTGTAGATCAAGATATCATCAAAGAATACCAGTGCAAAACTGCATAAAAAGGGTCAAATTTTTTTGTTCATGATGCTTTGAAAGGTGGATGGAGCATTGGAAAGGTCGAAGGGCATCACTAAAAATTCATAATGACCCTCATGTGTACATAAGGTTGTCTTTGGGATTCCTTCCTCTTTCATCCATATTTGGTGGTAGTTGGAACATAGGTCAAGTTTGGTGAAAAACTTAGCTTTGGAGATGTGAAATTTTCTTGTGAAGGTTAATTTATTAAGATATATGAAATTAGGAAACATGTATTGATACCTTCCTTCTTTAATACCAGGACCATTATTGATGAGTAGGGACTGGTATTGAGGTGAATGAATCCACCCTTCAATAATTCCCTAATGATCTTTCAAATTTCACTTTTATGTGCAACTGGATGCCTATAAGGATGCACATTAGGTGGTAGACTACTAGGAATCAGTGGAATACCATAGTCATGCTCTGTTCATGAAGGTGGTAAGCTTTGGGGAATTTCAAATACCTATTGATATCTAGAGAAGACCAACTACAAATCAGGGTGAATCTCTTGTGGGGGGTATTCATTGCTTGTACGACATTCAACTATGAAATAATGCATGAGTGGCCTTTCTTCAATAACTTTTCCATGTGATGATAGGTGATAATTTCAAGAAAAATATATGTAATATCTTTGAGGATATGCTTGTGCCCTTCCTTAATGAAGCTCATGTATAAATCCTTGAAATCCATGGTGATAATTCCCAAAGTGCATAGTCATTCCTCCCCAAGAACTAGATCACAACCACCCATGTCAATAGAAAACATGTGGGTTGTGAGATGATACTCACCCATTTGGAGTTTCACATTTTCACATCGGCTACCACATTTCATTATACCACCATTGGAAATCATAATTTCAAAATCAGGTATAGGACAAACATAACAATGGGTTTCCATGGCCACTCTCCTTTGAATAAAACTGTGGGTGCTACCATTGTCAATCAATACAATAACTTTGTGATGATTTATATAACCAATCAAATTCAATGTTTGGGGTGACAAGAAACTAGATAAGGCATGGAGATAAATTTGGGGTTCCTTGCAAGGAGATTGAAAAGTGTTTTCCTTATCTGCTAGAGGTGTGGCATCATCCAAATCTATTTGAGTGTCTTCATCGGATGTGTCTTGTGAGTGTTCTTATGGGGATACATCCATTTCAAATAATTTTTTCTCTTTACATTTGTTCCGTTTGAAATATTTATCATCATAATTATAGTAAAGGCAAAGGCATTGGCGTTCTGCCTTCTCTTCTTGAGATACCTTGTGGATTCTCATTGGATACGAGTGGGAGGGGATGGGGGTAGTTTCCATAATGGGGCTAGGGAAAGTAGTGAATAAAGGTATCTTGGTTTAGGTTTTGATAACCATCTCAACTTCTTTATCTCTATCAAAAGATTCCAACTATTTTTTTGTGCATTGCATTATGATGTGTACTCTAATTGCCTCCTTGAGACCACTGGTGAAACATTCTTTAAACAATGAATCATATAGGCCCTTTGTGTAGATTTCCAATTGCTTAAAGGTAGAAATATAACCAATAATTCTATTGGTTTGGTGTAATTTTGTCAATCATCCCAAATAGTAAGTGTCATGTTCAAAATGAGCATAAATGACCTACATAAATTGGGTTCGGGATAGATATCCTCCATAAGTTTTCTTATTCCATTGCCACCACTATCAATGTTCTAAATACAAATTTAAGGCCCCAACTTTTAGTTCCTATAGGTAATCAGTAATTCCATGGAGAGAGAAATAGTGTTCCATTTGGATAAAAACCACCCCAAATTATTAGAACCATCAAAATTGTTTATGTCTACCTTTAGAAATTAGTGTCATGAATTGTGATCCTAAAAGTGTGGTTGGGGGTTATCTATAAAGAGTGTGTGAGTGGATTACACATCATTGGATAAATGTTTGGATTTGGTATATTTATACCCAAGTAGGAACTTAACACCTCCAACACTAGGCCTTCTATATTCATTGTGATAGTCATAACTTTGAGTGAAGACTCAATGATAGAAACCCTAGCTTCAAGAGGTTGGTTATGAGAGGGTGGTGCCTAGTTTTGGTTCTTCTTGTTTTCCATGTTGCAAGTCTACACCATGATACCATCTAATATTTTTTCAAAGTGTTATTCCCCACTTATCTCATTGTGATCAATGGCTTGAAAGGAGTTTGTCCAGATATACAATGAATCATTGTATTGTCAGGTCCACATAAAAAGGGATACTTAACATTAGGGGAATTTTGAGGGGAAAAATGAGCTTCAAAACAAAAAATGTACTATCAAAATCAATTTTTTATGGTTTGAACTATTTAAATTTTGAATAAAATTAATAAAAAATTATATTATATATCCATTTTAACTTATTTTAATAAATTTTCCTTTTAAGTAAATGAAGATTAGATCGAGCTTATTCAACGGTCTAGATTTGATCGGGTGCAAGATCGATGACCCATATCTAATTTCATCCCCTAAAGTGCATTGAACACCAGTCCATTGAGAGTCGACTTGGATGAGTTTTTATCACTTATTCATTCTGGTATGGTTTCACCGAGTCACCAGGACCACCAACCACCGACATATCGTGATCCAACTTCAGCCAAAACACTTCTCTGTGTTGTTTCCATTGGGACCAATCAGTCACTAAGACACCAAGCTATCCACACACAAGACCACCAAGGAGTTCTAGCCACCAGACGTCAGTCTAACTGAGCCACCAAACCAACCGACGATCGGTAAACCAAAATTATGATAGATCAAGGACCACTGAGCATCGATCCATCTAGACAATGTGTTGTCGGGAGTTTATTTACACCAGGACCACCAGAGTACTAGGACCATCAGATTACCGAGGAATTTGAATACTACAACACCGAGGAATGTACATCACTAGAGTATGAAGGCCATGGGTCAACAAAACTGATTTTGTCAAACATTATTTCTGATATAGCTAATACCTGATAGTCTTTGCCTGTCAGCATTGCGTCATGTCCCATATCAGATACCAGACTCTTGTTTAACAGTTATGTTATGGCCTTACCTTATACCTAATATCCTATATACATGATACTTGAAATTCTGATATTGGATATCAGACTCATCTTGAATCCAAACTCTCATAAATTTTTCAATGTCCCAATATTTAGTAAATTGGGCTCCACAACTAAAATTTTACACTTTGCGCAGAGTTCTCTAACTCACATGTTCACATTCAAACTATGTGGGAGTACCTTTGCATTATAAAATCATTCAAAATGGATATCACGATAAATGTGGGATTAACCTTTATCGTGCAAATCAACTGTCGATATTTCTTGTTGAGATTCATCCGACGGTTGCTAAGTTTTATGGCTTCTGCGTAGTTAATTTTGGGTATCCAACAAACAAGAATTCAACAGGAAATGTTGAAGGTCAAATAATTTTCATAGCTAGATGCATTGAGATATGGTACGAGGTGGTGTAATGAGCTTAGAGTGAGGGATATATGGCAGTGTATGTGGCATAACTAGAAAATATTATTGCAACACATTTCTATTTTAAAGGTTGGGACAACACACCCATTGAGGGGTCGAACCATCCTTCATCCCACTCCAAAATCTATTTTCAAAAACAGTTGCATATTCGATGACATGGCTTCAATACTTGAGAGGCATAAAAAGCATCAGTTTAATACTTGGTAAAAGGGGGGGAGAGGTTAGGAATTCTGGCAACAAAGTCTGCATTCTTTGTAATAAAACCTTCGGTTTTTCTCTGTAAAATTATCAGACCGAGGGAATAATCTATTGGATTCACCTCTTATTTATTCAGAGCCTCATTTCTCTTTATATTTTTTGAGTTAATATTCTTTAAATCCATCTCTATTCTATATTCTATTTTCATAATTTGTAGTCAAATCATATGTGTTGAAAACACCAATTTAGTACGACCACCACTATTGTTAATTATTTGAAGAGATTGCATAATGTAATTTGCAGGCTAGATTTATGTGAGTTGGAAATAATAAAATATATTTTTTGTTACATCTGAGCTTTATCATATTTATTTTGCATAAAATGTTTATGCAAATAAAGAGTTTCATATTATAGGAATTTGAGTCCATTTCAACCCTATTTTTTGTTCCTTCAATAAATACATTTTCATACACCTACAAGTTATTTTATAAGTGTAATAATGTTGAATTCATTATCAAATTAAAATTTTTCATTTATTCATTTGTTGGATTCATTATTTAGATGCCCAACAAAACATCTTTCTTCATCTCAATTTGGCAGTGACTTCCTTTCTCATTGCTAGGATTGAGATTAATTGTTTTCCTCTTTTCTTCCACCTATCATTACCATTTATTGTGATTTGTTGAGTGAGACTCCATGCCCAATGGAAATTCTTTCAGTATGAGAGGTTTACAGTGTTTTTATTCAATCTTCTATCATTATTGTCCTCAACCATGTTATCATTTTTCCTTATTTATTTAAATCTAACATTCTAACCTTAATATTGAAGACTTGCTGCTTAGTGATAGTAAGAAAAAAATTGTCTTAAATCATATGCGGGAGTCCCTCTGCTCCAAGAGCCAATTTGTGGTCTGAAGTAGGTTTTAATATGCCTTGACATAGTTCCTAAGAAGTTGGGAACATCTCAAGGTTACAACATATTTTTGGCATCATTGTTAAGGAGTGAAGGTTTGAAATATTTTTCACGGGATATGATAAAGATTAGTTATGATTCTTGAAGGTGAACAAGGGTTAGACACAGGCTATCTGGTTATTCACATCACAACTCCACTGTGATTCCACTGGAAACTCCATTGGTTTTGAAATGTTGAGTTCATTTGTTGCTAAGATAGCTACAAGGTATGATCCATTTGATTTTTCAAATATACCTAGCTTTCCTAATCCTATGCCTGATGCAGAAGTCTAGGAAGACTATCTTCCTAGATTCAAAGAAGATGACGATGATATTTCATCTCAATGTTTAATAGAATTCTACTTATGTATGCATCGACTGGGTTATTTTCATGAATATGTTCTCATGAAAATGTTTATGATCTCTTTGAATGGAGATGCTTGACAATGGTACAAAACTTTACCTACTTCTAGTATTTCTTCATTGAAATATTTTCATGCAGTATTTCATTCTTATTGTATAAAGAAATTGAATACACATAATTAGGACAAGCACACAGGATACAAGACAAGAGACATAGAAGTGGCGGAAAAGGCCTCGAGCCATAATCTCTCACATTTTATTCATTTTAATGATACAATATATAATACATACATGACACCACCTCAATTTCTCTCACATCATTAGCTCATCGGTAGATAAGGTAGGAGGAGGCAAAGTAGGAATCTAGAAACATGCTTAGGATAATAACTATATCCTAGTATGTGAAATATACAAAGGTGGTATACGAGGAACTCATGATTGTATATGAGTAAGAGGATAACATTCCACCCCTCAATCATAATTCCAAACAATAATACCATGAAAGAAGTAAGAATTGGTATATTTTCCAAGTCTTCATACTGAAACTTCTGAGATGAGTCTCAATGAAGAACTGCCTGAAAACATGCCAAATTTGGTTGTTGAAAGCTCTGGAAAATATTATTGTGTAATCATGTGAGCTAGAATACATGTAATTTGTTGACTAATTTGAACTCCAATATGATGAGAGTGAACCAAGAGAATTGAATCAGCTGCAAGTTTGACACATCCCTGAAAATGCCTGAAAACACCTAAAAACTCAATCAAACGCCATCTAGGTGAAAAAAATGTCCACTTCATTTCTCTCAAAATAAACATCCATGTGTACGATTCAATTGCAATTCATTGAACATAAATATGCCAAAGTCTGCCATCTACAGATTACAGTTGCCCATCTGGAAAATTTGATGCCCACCTGGCATATGGTTTGTTGAAACTTTCAGTATGACAACCATCTTCAATTCCATTATTAATTCCCCCTTTTGTTAGATGAAAGGAGATATCACAAGTGGTTTCACAAATCATATTCACTTGATTTTTGAACCCCCCACCTTAAGGTGCATGAGAATTTTGTTCTACTGCAAGACATGTCTTTACTCAAGTTTGAATTCTTCGATAACACTAAAATATATGCTTGGTTGTTGATGACCATTGCCAAGGATCAATCCACTCATAGTGAATCTCCAATCTTGCAGGTTTGTTCCTCTTGAAACATTTATCCGATGAATGATTCTTCTTGCCACAATGTTGGAAAATATGGAGATCAAAACACTGATTCTCCATGTGACTAACTCGATTGCAATGTTGGCATTTACCATTATGATGTTGAACTTGAACATGTGAAGTTCTTGACAGAATCCAACACTTTGGAACTGGATTGGCATGGAATAATTGGGAATATGAAATGTAACTTCCTTTTCATATCCAAGTCATGTTCTATGCTTATTGCTCATGATTACTTCCCAAGGTTTGATGATTGGCTTGGAAAGAGAAATTTGAACCTGGTCATGCCGAACTTGGACAACTTCATCTTCATGTACATCTGCATCTAAAGTTGGTTTACTAATTTTCTCGTGCACTGAATGTTGATCTGATTCACCATCATCATCAATATCATCATCATAGAGAGGGTTGTTCTGAACAAAAACTAGTTCAAAACACTTCATTGGCTGTTGGTTTTTTAGATTTATCACTTCATAATTCAGTAGTTGGGATTGTGCTTGAAGGATTCTAACTTTATATTACGTCACTTGCAAACAAGTTAGCATTGATTAAAGAGTATCTTTGTGAAGTATGGTTGTATCATCTTCAATAGTGTTTATTAGAGTGTTTAGTAACTCTAATAATTCTAGTTTTCACTCCATTTGAAGAACTAAAAGATGCCTCCTTGAACTTCACACCCACTCACTTGAACTTCACGCTCACTTGAACTCGTTCGCTTGAACTTGCTTGCTTGAATTTGTTCACTTGAACTTCTCTTGCTTGTACTTCAAGATTACTTGTATGCTTGAATTCGCTCGCTTGATTTTTCTTTCTTCCAAGAAGTTGAGGGTTTTTGATACTACCGAAAATGCACCCAAAATTATGATGATATTTTTGATGAAAAAAACCTTGTTATTCCATTTAAGATAGGTCTTGTTTGGCAAAAATCAATCACAAATTCAATCACTCGACTATTTCCAATTTTGATTCAACTATTTCAATAGGGACTCAGAATATCAATGACGTAATCAAGTCTTGGGTGTCGGGTTCAACCAAGAATGCACCAGAAAAATTACAAATTCAACTTCACTTGATTTCAAAAAGACAACTAAACTTAGAAAATGACTATTTGTAAGTTACAATTAATGTGGATTCATAAATTGAATTAATCTTAAAACTTGACGGTGCTTTGATTCCAAGTCATGAACAATTTTTCTTTGATTACAAGCTTGATTTCTCTGTTATTTCAATGATTTGATAAAGAACTGTTGTTGAGAATTTGATATTGTTACAATTGTTTGATTACTTATGATTGATTATGCTTGAGATTGTGTGTGTTACGTTAAATGTTAAAATTGCAATTGTGTTTATGTCAAAACTAGACAATAAACAACCATGAAAAATCACCATTGTACACTACACAAGGTGTACCTAAAATCCCCTTATTCAATTTCAAACAGATCTAAGACACATCAACCATCAAACTAAATATTGTATTCAATTTTTTCACTTACAAAAAATATTGGACCTCTCATACATCATCCTTACAAAAACTTCAAAATGTGGAGTTACAATGAAGTGAAGGATGAGAAAAAAAAAAAAATTAATCTTCCCTCTCAAGTGAAGAAAACAAGTATTTCCAAGTCTCCCACTTCGTTTAATGGAAAACAAATCATTCCTCATAAGTCTCATCACATAAAGTGACGATATTATAAAATAGTACTTTTTACAATAACATGAATTTTACTTGATATTTAAATCTTTAAATCATACATCCAAATCTATGGATCATACTTGATGTGATTTCCTTAAAAAATAATTAACCTTACGTCACTCTTTTGAAAAGAGTTTTTACTTGGGATTTCAATGAGCTCTTCCTTGAGTGAGTATGGAAGATTAGGGAACTCATGGATTTAAAAATATCCAAGATGTTTTGACTAAATTCGTTGAGGTTGCAGCTCTGATTTCTCTCTTAGAAGGTCATGACCTTCGATCTGCTTATCCACTATTAAGCGGAGAGCATTTTCTAATTGATACATTTTCTTCTTGCATATTGGTTGTTGGGAAATATTACTTTCCAGTTGGAAAATGTGATGTGTGGTTCTCATGTAGATATAATTCCTTTTCATGTTCCTAATTATCAGAATCAAGATTATGTTGAGTAGATTAACATTTTTGTTTTCTTGAAATTGATAAAAACATTCAAGCACTTATAGAAGTTTCAAGAAATCAACAAGAAGATATTGTTGAAATTGATAAAAACATTCAAGCACCTACATAAGTTTCAAGAAATCAACAAGAAGATATTGATGCTCAAACAAATTTTTCTATATTTCAATATTTTCTGAATTTTTAGTTCAAAATAAAATACTTCAAAATCCAAATTTTGTATTTTGATATACTGGATTATTAAATGTTGCACCTCATGAAGATTTGTTGACCTCTATTTTTGAAGATAAAGACAAGTGTTCTATTGAGCATATTCTTAATTCAGGTTGCTATGGAGGATTTTTTGTTTAAGTGTGTTTTCAAGAAAGTCAAGGATATAATTCTTCTATGACTTTTGTTAACAATGGAGGTTAAGGATATAATTCTTCTATGACTTTTTCTAACAATGGAGAGCAAGTCCAGATTTCAGTTCTAGCATGTGCAAAAGTATACAAAATGTATCAATTTATAATGTGTATGAGGATTATGATGAAGAGTTATAGACATATTCATTGTTGACATTTGTTCATAAAGGAAGAAGGTTGTATAATCTAGGAAAAGAATCGATAAGTGAAGTTGGTATGTCATCTTTTTTCTTCAATTTATTCACAACACAAATGCAATAGCCTTATCTCATTAATGAAGCAATGGTCTTAGAAAGTAAAAACAACCATTTGAAATAAGTAGAAATCTTTATGGATGATCAAGAGGTCATTTGTTATGATTATGAACATCACATGGCACTCTCTTTGCAAGTTTTTTGCAGTAAAATTCTTTTACCTTGTGCAGAATGTGAAAATGAATTCAATTTGTATGCAGAATTACAATTGTTCATATTGTATTTTATTTTGATGATTAAACGTAAGGAAAAGATTATGCAAAAAATAAGATGCTTACATGGCTTCATTGAAAATACAATATTACCTTAGTGGAATCATTGAGTTATTTAGTGTAGGGGTTAATTGTATATAAATAAGTTCATTCTCAAGCATCTATTTTCAGTTTGCAGTAGAACAATTTGTTTCAATATTGTAGTGTGAATGTATGATTTTAATAAGCTTATTGGATTTGAAACTTGATTTACATAAGTTTCATTAATCCTCATGTTATCAAGAATGATCATCCAACTAAAGCATGTTGGAAATTCTTCTTCTGAGGGTAATCAATTTCTTCAAAACTTTAGTTGTTTTAAGTTTAAAAAATTCAAATCTAATTGTAGTTTAGTTAAGGTAAAGTGTTTCTTTTAAGTTTTTCTTATCAATTAGATTGTTTCTAATTTAGTGTATATAATTTTGTTTATATAAGTTATGATGTTTTAAACAAAATAAGATCATGTGTATAATTAATATTTCACTAATCTTAATAGAAATGATTGTTCTAACTCATAGTTAAGATTTTTGACATGTTATTATAACAAGAGGGGAGAATAATTTTATCATTTCTTCATAGATAAGTTGAAAATGTATGTTTTGGGTAATCATGCTCTAAGAAGAGGATTTCATGTCATCTTTTATAATTGATTGTTTTACTCAAGGTCTTCTATTTTAAAAGAAAAAAATATATATAATAACAATATGAAATCGGTTCATATGGAAAGATAGAGTTAGGAGTGAGGAAATGAACATCTTTTATGAGTATACTTTATAACACAGACATTTCCAACTAGTTTTCAAAAAATGGACATCATCCCTTAGTTTGAAAAACACATTGATTGCCCCCCATCTCATATCAAATAAAGTTCAAATAAAAAGAGATGGTGAAAGAAAATTCAATTGAGAAATTGTTGGCGTAGACCATTTTGGGAAAAAAACATCGTAATTAATGAAGGCAGTTAGGAAATGGACCAAAGAAGGAGCACATGCTGGAAAACGGGGAAAAGCAGCACTAGGAAACCCGAAAAGTCAAAGAAAGGAAGAAATATGTGGATCAACAAGGAAAACGGTTGTATTTTGGACCAGCTGTGATCAGGGAGTTAGAAAGTGGACAACCCTAATCCACTTAGGTTTAGTGGGTTAGGGTTTTGGTCATTTTTGTAATGGGTAATTAACCCTTTTTTGTAATGGAAATATGTGGTTGTGAGATAGCAGATGGAATGAATATCATAGATAGAGAAGGACTGGTAGACTGAGAGATCTAGTATCGGTATAGAGATTTAGTCAGAGAGGTATGAGAAAACAGACAGAGAGGTATGAGCAAACATATAGAGATATGCATTGTACTTGAGGGTAAGGTCACAAGCTATGGAGCTTAGTGCGATCTTGTCGGCTTCAAATGTAATGCACACAACGCTATAAACTTGATGAAGAATAATAAAATAGCGAAGAAATCCAAATCTTTATGGATGTAGCCCAGGGGGGTGAACCATGGTAATTTTATGTCTCTGTGTGGAATGTTTATAATATTTCTTGCTATTATTGGTTATGAATGGATTAATCTATCAGTAGTAAAAAGCAATGCACAATAGATTAGCCAGGATATTTACTGCAGAATAAATCTTAATTGAATGCAATTGATTACATAATGGTAGATCTAGATATAATGATGTGTTAGAATAATATATCTAATGTGTTTGAGGTAGAATGCATGTCTCCCATCCCCACAAAATCCTCCCTTCCAAGATTGTAGACATATGGGTCTTGCAGTCACCATAAGCCATCTTGGGTGAGACTGCATTGTGCACTCTGTGCACAGTGTTTCCTTCTAGTCTCCAGAAAGGACGATGGTTTGCAAGGTTTTGTTGGAAACCTAAAGTAGAACTCGAGTCAACCCAAGAAATGTCCAACAAATGGTTTTGTTTCCGGCTATAACCCAAAAGAACAGATTGGAAGGGACTTGCTGAGAAGAACAATGAAGAGAATGAAATATTAGAAGGGGATGTTCAAACCATGGAATCCAACTAAACAAGAGATTGAACAATGGTTGAAAATAAAAGAGCTCGAGTTTGCACAGAAAGACAATAGAAACCCTAAGTATACACCACATCAATATTTGGAGAGGTATGTATTCACTGATCTTCATGAGTCATTTTTCTGTGAATTTCCACATTTGTTGCAGGAGTGGATACTAAGATTAAAATACAATAACCCAACCAATCGGATAATACCAATAGAGTGGAATATTGAGCATATTGTGCATATAGAAAGAGTCAACAACAAATTCATGTGCACAGTTGATTTCTGGTTAGATAGCATTATTACAGGATTCATTACCAAGTTTGTAGTCGATACTACAAAATCATATGTTGTTGCAGAGAACAATTTTTTGAAAGGTCCAAGAGTAAGGCATATTATATCACTCTATACGTCAATCAATATTTTGTTGCATGATAAAGGTGTGATGACAATGGAGTCTGACAACTAAATAACTATGCACGCATGGGGATATTGGGAGAAACACTAAGGACAATCTGAGACATGGAGAGGGATTTGGATAGAGGAAAGCAGAAGGAAGCAATGGACCCCATTATGATGGATGAAGAGCAGATCAAGGAAATAATGGACAAAGCGGGAACGACGCATAGTGGAAGACCCTACCAATATAATATTAATAGGAAAAATAGGGCAGTAGCCGACTAGGAAGACTTGGAAAGTGATGAAGAAGAGATAGAGGATCTTCATGCTATGGAGCAGATTGGAGAAATCTTGTGCACCACATATGATAGAAAAACCATAGGTCAAGGGTCCTGCGCAGAAGAAGGAACTCCATTCCATATTAGAATTAGTGTGGAACCCACAACCCCATGTGCGACTAACACATCCAGAAAGAGAGAATCGTTTAGAAAACCATCAATTAGTAGCAGAAGGAGTCCAATAAGTCAAGGGAATAGTGGAAATTCAAGTGGAAGTATGAGTTTAGCTAGCAATATTCAATTATCTACACCGCGCGGAGGTAGTATCAAAAATTTTACAATGGCAGGATCAAATTCGACTATTCGGTTACCATAATTTCTTGGAGAAAAGTCGGAGGACCAAGAGAATCATCTGTTTATTTGTGAAAATATTTGGGCAGCTAAAAAAATCATTGATGAAGACACAAAAGTGGCTCAGCTTTCAATTACATTCAGAAACTGCACACTGAACTGTTTTATGATCCTAGCAGTGAACAGTACACAGGGAGCACCTACAACCGTCATAGATGTAAAGAAGTCACTAATCAATGAATTCTAGTGACTAAGTTAAGAAGACCAATATATGAATGATATGATAGAAATCAAACAGAATCCAAGAGAGTCGGTTTGGGAAATTGATCAGAAGTTCAAGCGACTAAAAGGTAAGTTGAAATATCCTATAACAGACATGCAACATAGGAAAATATTCATAAATTCATTATTGCCACATTTTAAATACCCATTGAGGAAACATAAGTTCTAGACTTAGGTCGAGGATCTGCAAGCAACCCTCCAACTAGAAGAGAATCAATATAAACATACAAATCTAGCTATAGAATAGCTGAGAGAGGATCTCAATAATCTGACATTTAAATTGAATCAAAACAAAGGAAACGAAAAGAGGGAAGCTTTCAGGTGTACCTGATGTAGAACAAAAGGACACCATAAGAATGAGTTCCCAACATTTACGCAATATTTGGGAGAATGAATTCCAAATCCCTTACCCACAAGAGGATTGTGGTGTGAAATATGTAAAACACTTGGACATGATCCCTATCCTTGTCCACTAATGCAAAAATATGAAACAATGCCTAAAAGTACATTATGCAATTTTTGCAAGTCTGTAGGACAAGAGGATAAGAATTGTCGAGCCTTGGAAATGATGAAGGAAAGGACCTCAGATGCTTATAGGATGCAAGTTGAACCAATGATAAGGCAACCTACACAACAGTTTACAGTGCCACCACAATATAATCAAGTACCACAATATAATACATCGTGCGCAGACTATCAAGGCAATAGAGGAGGATTCATAGGAGGAGGACATGGAAGATTAGGATTTGGAAGAGGAAAAGGACCAGTAACCTGCCACAATTTCCAACAACTTGGACATTATGCAAGGGATTGTCCACTACCACTAGCAAAATGCATGTACTATCGCACAACATATCATAATACAGAAGACTGTCTTATACTTCTGACAAAAATACAGGACAAAAGGAATCATAATAGCAAAAATGTTCAATGGATTTCCATGGATACTGTTATCACTCCAGGAAGCT